>JAYMFT010119029.1:0-13308 GCA_038088735.1 Panulirus argus
AAAAAAAATATATATATATATATATATATATATATATATATATATATATATATATATATATATATATATATATTGAAGCGGAATATTTTAATACAGTATTTGTTAAAGACCAATGCATATTAAACGTTCATTAGCTTTCTGTTGGTTTTTCAGGTTTTCTCACCACACGATGTGCTTCATATGTATGATTTCATCTTTGAAAGTGTATAGATCAGTAACCTTTACAGAACAATTAAATGCGATTGGGTTAGTTATAATTGATTACATTCTTCCATCCTGCATCCGGAGAAATGTCAGAAGTTTAGATGTGCCACTGAAATCCTCACCAAAATTCCTCCAGCTATTAGAAGATGCGAGTCAGACTCACAAACTTTGAAACATAAACTGTGAAAGGAGTTGTGTTACATTGATAAGTAAATAGGAGGAATTTCTTAAATTAGGATCTTGTTGCAGACTGGATTTTGGTTGTGGGTTTTAACCCCTTCCCGTGCCCTGCCTGTGTCCGAAGCTTATGTCAGTGTGTTTCAGGTACGTGTTGGCTGGCAGCAGGAATATTGGCATGATCCTACTCCAGGAGAACCCACTGCTCCGGGTGAGGCCGCGAGCCTTCTCGGGCCTCCGGACCGTCCAGTTCCTCTACCTGCCCTCCTGGGTCAAGGTCAGTGCCACCACCTGCTTTCCTCCTGGGTTTAGGTCAATGTCAACACCTGTTGCCCTTCCGGGTCAGCGTTAGTGTCATACTAGGCAACATGGATTGTTACAGTGGTATGCTGAAAGTAGACTCAAACGACAAGGTTACCATCACATCCTGTGGAAAAGAAAAGAATTATTTCTTTCGCATGGGGCAGGTATCCCACTGTTGGTCATAGAACCTTAGTAAGGGGGATTTTTTATTTTCACGAAAGGCTAGACCAATTCGCTTAATATGTGATAAGCTGCGGCCCTCTTCAAACATATGGTGAATGGTTTGACATCAAAAGACCCGAATTATTAACTGAATTTGTGAATGATGTGAAAATGTTGCATATAGGTAGAAAAGGCGGATTGTACAGTAGGCTTTGAGAACATGGAGCTAACTGCTGAGTGGATAGTGATCCTCGCCCCAGTGTTTACGGCTGAATCTGGTTACCCCGGCTGTGGCCATTATATAAAAGAATACAGAGAAGGTTCTGTCAGCTGACGGGAACCCCTACCAGCCACAAACCTGAGAAACCTCGTGTGCTGACATTCATCTTTTATGTACATGCAGAGGAATGTATTGTCAATGCTGTGTCCGTAATGTGAAAGTAAATAAAATGGTCCAGATGTCTTGGTTAGACACTCGTATTCGGGACGAGTGTGAGCTCTCCAGTCCCGTGTCTCGGTTCTCATTAGGTTAATTGGTTTCGGAGCTATACCCTGAAGTGGGTTATAACCGTAAGTTTTTACTTTAAATCCGCACTTTTCACTGTAATATCTAATTTTACAATCTTTCTTAGAGTTTTGAAGTACTTTATAGCAAATACTCAACAGTTGAACACCCACTGACTAAAAATTTTCCCCGTAATCCAACACGATCACATAGGAACAGCTGATAAGTTGGGCAGTAGGCTCACCAACTGTCGCGATAATGAAGGCCGTCAAGATGAAGATATTACCACAATCTAAAATGATCCTTTAACGCTCTTTTCAGGTGATAGGATAACTCTTAAAGGACTACTAACTCTCACTGTGTATGGCCCATACGCAATGGAACACTTTTGCAAGTTCAGACAAATGGGTAAAGGTTTCATGGTGTAGTTATAATGTCAAGAAGCTCCAGCAAAGAGGCTGTTAGTAGTATTTACGCTTTTATCATTTTTTTAAAGAGTACCCTTACCTCTTTGTATACTGTTTTCTCAGATATGCACATAATGAGAGAAGACTTCCATCTTCACAAACATCAGCTGTATATAGTTGCTTTAATTTCGCAGGATCACATTGACCCTCATTTGCATATGTTGATTAGATAATTAATTTTTCAGCTATACTAATATATCTGAAAGACAAAATATTTGTATTAGAATAAGATCTCATTTCTTTATACTTAGATTTTTAAACATCTATACATAATTATGAATTGGAGTTAAATGATTTTTACTTGAAATTTATCTCTTACATATGAAACGTTAGATCATGGGCCACATGCATAGTGAGAATGTATGTGGCTTTACAATTATCATTAACACTCGAAGAAGGTGCTGAAGATTTTTCGGTTGGTGATGTAGCTTGACGGTGACGGCCTTAATGACCTTGGCAGTAGATAGGCCTAAAGCCCAACCAACCAACCAACCGTTAGATCTTATGTGTAGTGACTGTATGGTCTTAGAATTAGGTGCTGAAGATTCTTCCGTTGATGGTTGTAGTTTGACGATGACGGCTTGGCAGTTTATAGGTTTAAAGCCAAACTAACCAAACATCCTTTGGAATCACCTAAAGTTTTTCAACATGGCTCTAAACGATTTCTCTGATAGACAGGCCTATAAATTAAGTCATAGTGAAAACAAGTTGTGATGGAATACACGAAAACACTCAGCATGTATATGTTTTTGAATTTAATAGCTATCACCAACAAAACGGTAACCCAGAATCTGGACCGTATACCGTTTTGTTCCCAATGGCCATTCAGCTTTGGTCCAAAAATGAGAGATGGGACGCATGGGTGGAGAACCTTCTCCCAGTACTGTAAAAAGTTAGTCACAAAAGTTCCATTTGGCTTGGAGTCTTGATGTGATGTTGTGGTTAACATTACAGACCATGAACCTGGGCTTTGGCAGTCGGTCTGCAGTCCACCTAAGCCGTTCATGACGTTCACGGGGATTTGTCAATAAAAAGGGTAGTGAAACGAGGGTTGCTATGTCTATATATTATTTTGATGAGGGAATATAGTTTGTTCACTTCATGTTTGTTCAAGGCGAGTTATTAGAACGTTGATTTTTGTTTGTGAAACTTGGATTGAATGTCCGTAGAGCATTAGATTTATGAAACGAGAGGTTTAAATGAAAAAAAATAACGAGTCGTTAGTTTTTATGGAAAAAGTGACATATTTATTATTTCTATCCATTTATTGTTGTCTGTCATAATTAGTTTTCACGAGGCAGTCTCATGATTTAGTAACTGTGATACAGAAATACTTCACTCGCGGTTGACCAGAGCTGTCGAAATTTCATTTTTGTACACGCTATTCAATTGTCTGTCTTTCTTCCTCAGGTAATAGAATCCGACGCCTTCTACGACCTTGAGGGCGTGGGTCTTCTGCGTCTTCACAGCTTAGACCTCCATGCCCTGAGGCCACACACCTTCAGGTTGGTAATAAGTTTACCAGTCAAACAACATCCTGGTCTAAGTCATGTTGACTGAATCCTTAAGGTTGCATGACCTTGCTTCAAAAGAGCCCACTTTACCCTGTTTCCTTGTAGAGTGCAGGTGAATTTCACCAATAAAAGTTAGGGAACAATGGTTGTGCCCACAAATTTTAGTTTTACTAAAGATGACTTGTTTACGTGCAGCTGTAGACACCACCCAAACATATGGGGAAAATGAGTCTACGTTGTTACAGATGTACTGTATGTCTTCCCAAATAAGGTTATTGTATTAATCTAAGTACCGGAACATAATCTAGGTTGTTAATAACGTGGTTAACAAAATCTTTTCATGAACAAAACGTAGGTGAGTTTCTGTTGTTCTAGCTTTAATTTTGGTAAATATCCCGTTTAGCATTACCACTCTGCGTGCGAGACTGACGAACCTGTTGTATTCCTGACGCATAGGAGAATTGATTTCGACCAATAGTTCATAGTTTATAATGATCAGACATGATACGTAGAAGTGATCAGGAAAAATCTGAAGTTATAAGAGAATAAAATTTGGTGAAACATGTCTACGAATCAAGGGCCTTGTGAGCCCCACTCCCCTCTGAATATTTCTAGGGGCCTTTCTCTCTTTTTTACTTTAACCCTGTAAACAACTTACTGAAAATAAGACCCCAGATTATTACAGCAATGAATTCGTAATCAGAGAAAAATGCGTGTAGCTTATTATTAAACGATGAGCAGAGTATGAGATTTTCCCATTTTAATCAAGAAAGGATTAAATGATATTTGAGAGAGAGAAAAAAAAAAACGGTCCCTCGTTGGATTCCAGGAAGTGACCCCCTACCCCTTTCTTCTTATCGGGCCTACTTGGCATCTACAGAACCTATGAATACCACTTTTGTTTCCCTCATGCAACCGAAATTAACCTTATTTTGTACGATAAAGGAAAAATGAGTGTTTACATGCACGTACTGGGCATTGGGTTCATTTGTACTTACACAGCAGCGAATACGTAAGCAGTGCACTGTTTCACCTTGTGGCCTCACGAAGCATACTAGAATGACGATTGCATATTCCTACAGAGTAAATGTGTAGGTTGCTAGCGGAAGTTACGTGATGTGTTCAGAGGTTCTCTTGATTTCTAAAACTGTTTCAGCAGTTCTTATGATGATTAACCACTCATTCTTCTGATCCATCTTGTCCTGTATTTGTTTTTGTACACAGGTAACATCAGTGAACACACTATCAGTGCATACATTGAGTGACCCCCGTGGAACACAAAACTAGTCAAAAGGTAGATATTGGCTGCTAGGGAAAGTGGATGGATGAACTTTTCATTGGCTGTGTTGATTCGTAGACATATTCTTAACTCCATTTTTCAAGATTTGTGCAGGCTTTCTCTTTTATTATTTTGGAATAAAAGTTAACGCTCAAAATCATGTTCTGCTCTTCTCAATCAGTTTTCTGAGTATAAGGCTTGCTCTTATTGATACCATTTTCATCCAGATTCGTAAAAAATAGAATAGAGCACAGCAGCTAACCAGAATTTTACCCAGGTATTTAACCTAAAGTTTTATGTGAATGTACTAAAGTCATTTTCCCAAGAATAAACATTCACTAAACAAAACCTTTACTGAAATCTTGTCTAGCATCGATTGAGAAAATGAGTTTCATGGATCTCAGGCACATAAATAAAGTTAATTTTGACCAACTCTGAATACTTTGTATTTATAAAGAGGTAGCATTAGTTATTCAGCTAGTAATGAAAGAGGCAATTTTATGATTCATTATTTTCTTGGTTGCTTTTTTTGGATGACAGAGGACTCAAAAACGTGACCCAGATATCCATTCAAGAGTCTGACCTCGGGATGCTGCGTGACCATGCTTTTGAAGGTTTGCATAATGTGGGTGAACTACGCATCCTTAACAATAAGGTGAGAAAATATGGGCTTACTCATTTACATGGTGAGAAGAAAAGCTCTGAAAGGGTGTTAGTTTAATATTATTTGAGGGAAAGCTCAAGTGTGAGAGGTTGAGAATATCAGTAATGTTGAACAGGAGTGAGAGAGAAGAGGTTAAGGATGCCTACTGGAGTGACCTTGGAAGAGTAGTAGAGGATGTAAATTTTGGAGAGTAACTGTGGTGGGTCATTTGAATGGATGTGTGAGGTTGAGGGACAGAGTGGAGGAGGGAGTGATAGTTGAGTATAGGGTATTATATGTAAATGACAATGGTGAAAAAATACACAGACTATGTGCATCAGTAAGCATGACTGTTGCAAATACATTCTTTAAACATGAAGTTCTTCATATGTACACTTATTAGAAATATAGGTAAGAAAATGATCGAATGATTTCTGGTAAGAAGGAATATAATAGATAATGTACAGTCTAAGAAAGGCTTGATCATATGGTAGCAATTTCTAGGTTAGCCTTTTAGTGTAGATGGTATAGAACTACAAACGCAAAGGATAAAAAAGGATAATAGTAGAAAGTTGGAGGAATGGGATTGAAACTTAACTTTCAAGGCAAGTGAAAGAAGCTGAGAGGATTTAAAATTACATTGCGAGGTTGAAATACTGTGGAGATAGTATGATTTGTAATAAGAGGATTGCTTGGGGATTTGCAGCAATGTATGAAGAGGTACAGCATGGTGGTGTGAAGAGTTGAAAAAGGTGTTCAAGGAAAAATGAGAATTTCAAAGAGAAGTTGGGAAAAAAATAAAACAATGGAGGGCAAAAAATGCAGGATACAGAGTCCTGAACAGAGTAGTTAATCGGGTGATATATATAAATATAAGGAACAGAAATTGGAATTTTAAGCATATAATGTGCAAGAAACTTGCATGAAGTACTGGTTTCAGTGATAGTGTTAGGAAAGGTTAAAAAATGAGAGTAGTAGTGATGGATGAATTGTGTAGTGTAGTTGGAATTAGGATGATTGCTAAAATAAAGGATGAAGGTGTTACAAGGTTATGTGGTATGAAGAAATGAGAAAATTGTGTGGATGAAAATCATTTAAGGATGGTATGGTAATGTAGAACATGCGGTTGGTCAGGAAGATAGATGTAGTGAGAGAACTGGATAAGGCTAAGAATATTGCAGTTAAAGCTACTTATGAAATGCTTGGGAATTGGATGCAGTGGAAGCATTGTTTATGGAGTTGGAAATGGAGAAATGATCAAAGATAAACGGATAGAATTAAGGTATATCGTGGGTAAATAGATGAAATTTGTGCAGCCTCATTATCAAGATTAGAACAAATGAACTTCCTCATTAATGAAGTGATAACATTTGAACACCTTCAGTAATAAGGGACACAACTGTACCGCTTGAGATACAATGTAAGAACAACTGCACATTCTTAGTAACGATGAAAAAGAGTAAATTCTCATCTTTAACCTAAAGGTAAGAACAGTTGTGCATCTTCAGTAACCAGGTTAACAATGTTTTAACAAGACTGAAAAAACTACCGGTACACTTTCTCAATGAAAAACCAAGAACAAATAAAAGTACATCTTCATTAACAGCATGAAAAGATCTGCACATCATCTGTAAGATGAGAATAAATACACACCCTGTGTTCAATGGTTATCATAAGTGAAAGCAACTGTTCATATTAGATGAAATAAGGTACAGATTAAAGTGCATCCCTAGCATTACAGGATGAGAATAGTTGTCCAACTTCTGTTCTAAGATGAAAATAGTTGTAACATTGAAAACATGCCAAATAAAATGAAGATTTTCAGTAAACAGGACAAAACAGTTGTCATCAGTAGGTAAGAATAGATAAGCATTCATATTCAAATGGAAACTGCAGTGCAAACTCATTAACAGGCACGAAAAAATTAGGTATCCTAAAAATCTAGGTAAGGGAAAGTTTTACATAAAATTTGAATCCTTGAATAACAGAAGGAACAAGAGAAGGATTGCTGTTGATCGTCAGCTACAAGAAAAAGACACATCACTGTGTCCAGTCAGCAGCTTAATAAGAATATATGATATCAGTAACATCTTAACTGCATACCTTTAGTAGTAGGAATTGTGGCTGTTCACACATGATGTAATGAACACACCACTGCTTACATTGGCCCTTATGCACTGTAAAACGATTTGTAAATGAGCACTTCTCAGATTATATGTTTTGACAGCAACCCACCATACTCAGTCTTCTCCTAGGTTGATATGCTTGAGTCCTTGGAGGTGCGGGAAGAGTCAAATATTGATGCTGTGATTGTGCGTGGGAACCATTTCCTGCAGGTGAGCCGGGAGAAGCCCTTTCGCATCCATGCCAATGTTCGCACTGTTGTCACAGGTAAGTTCCCTCATAGCTTTACCCTGAATCTTATTTTCCCTTTCTGAAGTCTTGGTTTTCCCACTTCCTACTGAATCTTTTTGTTCGAGTACAACTCAAAACTTCTCAAACCTATCTTTTCTTCTAAATCTTTCCATACAGTTTTCTTTTCTCCTATTTATTCCTCTTGTGCAAGCCTAACCCTTTCCTCATATCTGCTCAGTTATAACTCAGCTTGTACTCTTATCACTGCCTTAGTTTTATGACTATGCTCAGCCTTTATTCTCTCTCATTTTTTATCTTCATCCATGTATTTCTCTAAAATATATTTAAACCAGCTGTTCATGGATGGTTTTTATATAGAGACCAGTATATTAGTAAAAAGAAAAATAATGCACAATGAAAAACTTCAAAATTTGTGAATGGATTGCAATCTGAGAAGGGTACAAAAAATTTACTGAATGGAAATTTGAAGAACATCTTCAATGGAAGGATTTACTCCCTTTTTTTTTTTATATACCTACTTGTTCTCCCATCTCAGCTAGGTAGCATTTGGAACAGATGAATAATGACCTCATATGCACACATCTACTTTCTGGTTGTCATGTGAAATGTAATGAAATCAAAGCCTACCATCCATAGCCAAGCCATACAAACTAATCCACGGTTTACCTAGACCTCTTCATG
Source organism: Panulirus argus (assembly GCA_038088735.1). Classification (NCBI taxonomy): domain Eukaryota; kingdom Metazoa; phylum Arthropoda; class Malacostraca; order Decapoda; family Palinuridae; genus Panulirus; species Panulirus argus. Next base: position 8,312 of record JAYMFT010119029.1, read on the forward strand.
TGCTCTTATTCATCCCATTTATTTCATGCCCCACTAACCCCATATAATACATCAGTCCAGTTCATTCTATGCTATCCATTGCCCCCACCCTCCTTAATGTTCAAGCCCCATTACCCAGAGCTTTAACTCCATCCTTCCATGTTGTCTTTCTTCACACCCATAATCCTTCCCCTTTTGATATGTAGATCATCTAAATCAGTCTTTCTTCTCATCCTTTCCATATTTCCACACTATTTCAGCACATCCTAGTAAACTGTATCAGTGAGACTGTGATTACTAGCACCTCACTCATACTCTGTCATTTCATATATGATCAATGCAGCTCGCACCACTTATCCTTGAGTATTTCATTTCCAATAAATCTATCCTTTCCTTTCTTTTACACTCAAGGTCTATGACTTACATTCATACAGCACTGTTGGAACTACTGTACCCTCAAATATACTCATCTTTGCCCTATGAGACACTGACCAGTCCCTCCCTGTGCTTCTTAATGGACCCAGAACTGCAGCCCCTTCTCCAACCCTATGGCTTACTTTCTTTTTCAAGGTTCTATCCACTGTTATGTCCTCTTTCAGGTATCTAAATCATTCCACTTTCTCCTGGTCCTATCAAACTGAAGTTATGCTGGAACTGTCCTGTCTTGTTCTCCTGCTACTCCATATTACATTCTTTTGTTAACATTAACTCTCAACTTTCTCCTTTCACACACTGAAAGTCAGATATCAATTTCTGGAGTTTCTCTCTAAAATCTTCCTTAAGAGCTTTGTCACTGGAAGACAGCTAATGATTTACCTTCCATGACCTCCCCACCATGATCATACAGTAGACTCACTCCTTGCTCTAAGATCCTGATGTTTAAATCCCTTAGCATCCCATCCCAGAACAGATTAAGTAGCCCTGGTTACATCATCCACCATTGATGGAGACCCACCTTCATGTGGAAATACTCTCCCTCCTCCCTTCCACATATATGCCTTAATCTTCTAGTTAAATCTTGATGCGTTTAGTAGCTTTGTACCCAAGCCATATGTTTATAAATCTACAAGATATCTATGTCAGTCCTTTCATACACTTTCTTCAGGTTTTGAAATACTATATACAAATCCCTTTCTCTCTCCAAATTGATCTCACACAAATTATTCAAAGCATACCTCTGGTCTGTACATGCTTTACCACTTCAGAAGCCACATTGCTCCTTCCCAGTCAGATTTTGTGTGCTTGCCAAAGCCCTTTCTATCATAACTCTCTAATACATCTTAAAAGGTATACTTGGCATTCACTTTTAAACACCTTGCCTTTTTATAAGAGAACTGTACATGCATTCTGCCAATCCTCAGGAACCTGACGTGATGTGGGCCATATACTAATGTTAAATAGCCTGGCTAACCAGTCGACAATACTGTCACCCTCTTTCTCAAAAAACTCATGTGCAATCACATCCCCTCTTGCTGATTTGTCACACTTTATCTTAACTGCTTGACTTTCCCTACCCAGGACTTTTACTCCCCCAGATTCATTTCAGATCCCATACTTCCATTAAATGTCACTTCCATTTCCAGATATTAAAAACACCCACTTCCTTCATGTTCTATCCGTTCAAACTCAAATTGAACTCTCTCTTTCTCCCCTGTTAAACCTCATTACTTTTCTTCTCATTTCTCTCACCTTCCTTCTTTCACACACACTCCCAAACTCAGACACCAGCATCTGCATTTTTTCACTTGAGCCTGCCATCAGAGCTGTGTCATCAACACATGGCAGTTAACTTCCCTCCCCAACCCCAGCATATTGCAAACCCACTCCTTGTCCAAAATTTTTTCATTTACCTCCCCCACCACCTTATCCATTAACAGGTTAAACATCACATACCCCTGATGCAGACACATGTCCACCTGGAACTACTCACCTTCTTCTCTTAATTGTGCACAAGCCTTATTCTTTTGATAAAAACTCATTACATCAAGTATTCTTTTGATAAAGACTCCTTACTACATCAAGTAGCTTTCCACTTACATAATATATTTAAGCATCTTCCACATAGCTTCTCTGTCAACTCTCATTGCTTTCTCCATATCCATAAATGCCACATACAAATAATTTTCTTACATGTAAGTATTTCTTCCACAAATTCTTCAAAGTAAACACTTTGTCCACATCCTTTACCACTCCTGAAGCCTCATTGTTCATACCCATTCTGATGCTTTGTACTTACCACCACCCTCTCATACAGCATAACTGGTACACTCAACAGACTCATACCTCAGTAAGTTGAAGATTCACTTTTGTTCCCCCTCTTTTTCAGTGTACATCTCCCATTCATTCTAACTCCTTCCCTGCACCCATACACATGCTCTTGTCTCTCACTACTTACTTTTAACTTTCCTCACTCACTACATTTTCTCACGTGCCCACATCCCACCTTTCACATGCTTGTACTTCTGCACATGTAAGCCACTGTGATACTGGATCACTACCTCTCTGTCCGTACCCCCCTGACAACTAGGCAGTAGTATTATCTCCCTGGTCAGTGCCTGCCTACCCTATAACGTGTATCCATGTGAAAAGAGAGTAATTAATTTTTATAGCATTGATGACCTGAATTATTATAGTGAGTATTTTGAATCCTCTTTGTCTGCATAAATATAACTGTAACAAAATCACTAACAGTATATCCATGAAAACTCTTCTGTATCCTACAGAAAATTATGTGCCATGCTCATGTCAGCTGTGGTGGGTGTTGGACTCCCCATTGGCTCTTCAGATACCCCTGTTCTCCCATCACAACTTTTGTGTTTCACCATATGCCCTTCATGGGAAAGCAATCACGATGGTGGACCTTGAGGAGCTCAGCCGGTGCCCAGCACCTCAGGAGCTACAGCTACCTAGTGATCAGGAGGTATCTCATGCAGCTGTCTCAAAACCTGCTCTTAGTCACTTGTATGCTGTATGCATTTCATATATACTGCTTCTTCATCATGATTGGTGACCCACATCCTGAACAGTGTCACATATTGTTTCAGTATATCATCATTTGTACAGAGATAATTTTAATGTAAAGAACTGCCATTGGGGAAATAGTATTCTAACATTAGGAAGTAGGATCCATAGAACCACAAAGCCTTATAGTTGATTTTCTAACATTACCAAATGCATGGGAAGTATGACCAATCAGAACTTAGGAATGTATGATTTAGTTCCTTCCTTAACTGTAACATTCCTTACAGTTATCATCAGCTCAAACAAAACAACATATATCATGCAACTACACTTCATGCATTCAAACATGTAACAGATAGCACCTTAGTTGATGGTATTTTAAAACCTAGCATTTAGAAATTTAATAGGCTGTATATGGCAGGACTAGACAAGGTGTAACCATATGATCAAAAGGAAAGAATGCAGTTTGTGAACCAATAATGTATGCAGAGATGGGATTTAATGTTTTAATATTACCGTGTCATCATCGGACAACGTGGTAAGGGTTGTGTTTCTGGTGGCATTGGTATAGTATTTTAGAAGACGTAGAAACTGCTACTGTTAAAGGGCTATACGTTGAAATATTATGTCCTTTGGGAAAAACAAATTTGTTTGCAAAAAAACTTGAAGAACACAATCATCCTTTAATATGGACACACCAACATGTAGGAAAGGTTTCATTTATTTTAAGGAGTAATTGAAGATGCATGTCCTTGGTAAATCAAGAGTATCGTATTTAAGAAACCACAGCCTGACCTAGGTTAAGATAGGTACAGTAATGCTTATTGAAAATACTGAACATAGATTTCCTAAGCCATGCATATGATGTTGTAGGTTCCAATGCATTTGACATAAATTTGTATATAAATGTAAGTAAATCATCTCATCCAGAGTATAGGACTTTTTTCTGATCATTTTCATTTATAATTACCTTAGCAGTGATGATGTGAATACCCCAGGAAACTCAACCCTTACCAAAGATTTTGTAAATTGTGGCATTCACACTTTCAGAAGACTCCAGCATTAAGCATATAGTTCCTTTTGTATATTTGTATCAGATCTCCTTTGCAAATATATTTGTTACATAGAAATTAAGAAATCAACCTTAAAAACACTAGTTACAACTATGATATTCACTCAGGTTTTCATTAATTAGTGTTGTCTCTGAAAAATATGGCTTATTCTTACTACAGACTCTAAAGATAAGAGTATAGGATGATGAGTTGTGGTCTAAGTTCATGCTGGGCACTACTGAAAAGTACAAACTGGTATTGGAAGTAACAGAAAGATGGAGGTATCAAATTCAGGTGTTAGAGCTGAACATCACATAATATGTAGCTATACATTTGGCTTTTCATATTAAGATTTGATGTTTTTTTATGTGAGAATAGTATAGCTGAACATATTTATGCTAACATGTTATGATGGTTACACCAGTCTAGAAAATCAAAATTAGTTCCATATAATTCAGTATATAACAGTTTAGGAAATCAAAAGTACTTTCATAATTTACTCTGTTCAACATGAGTAACTAACTTACCTTAGATGTTCTGTATGAGTAACTAACTTGAGAAATTTTTGACAGAATCAAAACTTCTGGGATCTAGTATCAAAAATGGGGGACCTGGCGACTCTATATCTTTAAATAGAAAAAAATTTAGAATTAATTTTCCACTTTAATGAGTGTACATTGGAAACATTCTGATCTGGCTTTTGAATTCTGTTGGCATTAGTAAGGAGAAAGATTGTACTGTACTGCCCAATGGTGGAATATCTATTTATATCTCAGATGCCCATTCCCTCCAGAAACTCCCATCAAGGGGGGTGGCCGTGGCAAAAGAGTCCTCTTATCCCTTTCCATACATGTCTCCCTCACATGCACCATCCCATGCATTCTTCCACCATTTCTCTTCCTCCTGTACTCTTTGTCTCTATTTCCTTATGCAAAGCTGCCAACCTTCTCAAAAAAAAAAAAAAAAAAAAAAAAAAAAAAAAAAAAAAGGGGGGGGGGGGGGGGG
>JAYMFT010119040.1:0-27407 GCA_038088735.1 Panulirus argus
TATATATATATATATATATATATATATATATATATATATATATATATGTAGCGTTAGTGAGATAGCATAGCTTAGGGCATTCACTTGCCCTTGGCGTCTTAACAAGAAATAAAAGCAACATCAGTGTAGTAAATTTCGCCATCATCCGTTCTTCGTCATTGCATCATAAGGAACAGCCTGCAGGTGTCGTAGTATAACTTTAAGCCACCTGCAGACATAGGCTTCCCCTGGATTTCTTTTATAACACTGGTAACGTTGTATTGTATAGCACTTATATGGTAAGTGATTTATGTATAGGTTCACATGCGATTGGTGGAATAATTTTGGCAGACTTTTATAAGCGTTAGATAGCATGAATGGTGAGTTTTTGTCATTTATCTTTTCTCTTTACAGTTTATCATGAAGATTTCTGCAGCCAAGATTATAAGTGAAAATATTTCTTGTCGAGTTACGTGGGTTCAATTAGGTGTGTAAATTTTCGGATGAAAACCTTCTCAAAATCTCTAGAATTAGAAAAGCCAACCAGACGGCCCCTGTGTACGTCCGTGCAGAAACACCCTCATCACTTTCCTGGGGGAAAAAAAGAAACGAAAAGTTGGCACGACCCTGAACCGGTAGTGTGAAGGTGGGCCAATCAGGTTGTAGAGTCGGTGACCCTGGCAGCCAATCAGCGGCCGGCAAGTGGTGGCCGCCAGGGAGTTGGAGAGATCAGGGCCGCCGGTGCAGATTCTGGGGCTATTGAGGCAGGTGGGATCACACCTCTCATGTAATGATATATAGAGAGACGAGCCGAATTGGCGGGGCCGGGTGCGTGACGGGGGTGGAGGCGGAGGCGGCTCTCGCGCTGGCTGGGATGACTCCGTCGTTGGTTCTTTATCGTCATATGGCATGACTTCTGCCCGGGCCGGAGCAGTGGGAGGGCAGTGATTGGCCCCATGATCGTAAATACGGATTCACGATTGAATTTTGATACTTGAACGCGATTGATGTTGGTATTGTCTCTTCTTTATATCTTGAGGACGATGGAATAACCCTTCGATGCGATGGCCCGGTCTTGGGGGCTGATCTTTAATGAGGGTCTGGACAAGGCCAGGTCCTCTTACCCAAGGGTCGTATTGTAGTGCTCATGGGTTGTGTGCGGTCGTCCTCAGGGTGTTAGGTGTTGAAAAGTTGTTTTGTCCGACTGGGTAGTTTCCTCTTTTCCAGTGAATAGTTCATCCACCACGGTTGCCGGACGGGGAAACAGTAGCCAGGACAAATAAAGGACAGTATTTTTTTGTTTGTTTGTCACGACTTATCTCCAGCGTCGTATCTTGCGTGGCAAGTCGTGCACACCCACCACGACTTGAGGCTGACCACCACACTAGTGTGTGGTGGTGTTGGTCCTCCCACCGCTGTGGGTCGTGGTCAGGTGACCCTTTTGCTGGAACCTTCCCTGTTATCACCTGTGTATCAGCTGCAGGTATCCGCCGCCCGCCCACTGCCTCTTTACCACCCATTGCATCACTTTACACCCCCTTCCCCACCTCGCCTCCTGCCTCCCGACCTCCTTCCGCCCGCCTCTGACCCGACATTTACAGTCCCTGTTACTCTCCGCTTGCACGGCCACTCGCGTTTGTCCCTTCCTGTATCGCAGTCATCACTAACAGTACTGCCATCGTTATGAGTAACAACATCACCAGTGTCCACACCACCGCCACCCACACCACCGCCATCCACACCACCGCCACCCACACCTCCGCCACCCACACCACCGCGCTCATCACCAGCGCCACCATAAACGTCCCTTTCATACTCTATCCTCTCACCACCAATTTGTTGGGCGTCCACCACCTTAGCTCTCCTCTCACTCTACATGGAAGTCATTTCGCTTTTATAGTCGGGCTTTGTGTGTGTGTGTGTGTGTGTGTGTGTGTGTGTGTGTGTGTGTGCGTGCTCCTGGTGCTCTGTGTGGATGCCGACCCCCACTGTGGTTAAAGCAGAGGCCTGCCATCTGTATTACGATAGAGATGACTGGCTCAGGTACTGCCACCCACCTCTGCAAGCTCCAGTCTCTCTCTCTCTCTCTCTCTCTCTCTCTCTCTCCCCGATTTTCAGTTTCTCACACCTTCCCTAATTCCCTGTCCTTATGTCTCTCCCTTTCTCTTTGTCTCTCTTCGTCTCTCCCTCCCTGTCCCTCGGAGTCTCGCATCTCCCTCCCTCTAGCACCGTCAGATAACCTCACATTCGCCCCCAGCTCGACAGTCTTATATTTTTTTTTTTCATCGTCGATCGCATGATGCCTCGGGATTAATCAGAGGGGGTGGGTGGCGTCGACTCCTCCTCCCCCCCCCCCTTAACCTCCCCACTTCCCCCCCCGTGGAGCCGTACGTGAGGTGGTATTGGCAGGGAAATAAGCGAGACCGTAACCAGTAATATTGTAAAATGTCGGCCATGCGTGTGGCAACAGCGCCGCCGTGCCTCAAGGGGGGGACTCGGCTCAAAACTTGATCCAGATGATTGAAAGTTAGTTAGTCGCCAGGGGCCACTTTCGCATGGCACGTGAGGCAGGGGTGGGGGAACAACATGGCCCACGATGCGAATATTCAATAGTGAATTTTTACTCAAGCTAAAAATTTCCACTATCACAGTGATATGTATGTATGCACACAGACACATAAGGAAGTCCGTCGACATATAACGTCGTCCTCTCACTTGCTTTTTGTTTAGTAGGAAGTAATACGATGGTAGATGGCGGCAAAGGAAAAATCATACTCTTAAATGAGGAGGAAAACTCCTGAATGAGAAGGATATGAAAGGCTTTGATGTCGTGCCGCGAGCGGAAGCCGCCAAGGGATAATGGAGAAGTTCCTGCATCCAAAATAAGATTTGCCAGTGACATTAACATCTTAAATGCAAATTGACTTATAGCCGCTATAGATGCTAGAGGACGATAGCGAGGGAGGGCGAGGAGCTAGCTAGCAAGCTCCTGCAGGAGGCGCCCGCCGACCCACCCGCCGATAGACTGAGATTGATGTTACTGATTCCTGAGCCGGGTTTGCGGGGGGATGGGTGGGGTTCAGTTGATGGAAAGCGGGTGGGGAGGAAGACAGTTGATGGAGGGCGCAGCTTATAAAGGGCACGGTTGGAAGGAGCACGATTGGCGGGAGACGGGGGTCATGGCTGTTGGCAGATGGCTTCTCTCTCTCTCTCTCTCTCTCTGTGCATGGGGAAGTGGACGGTGGACAGGTAGACATGTGTTGAATGAGAAGAGATAGCTGGTATGAGGAGAGAGAGTTGGTATGGAGACAGATGATCGGGGTTTACTGATGGACACCGCCAGCGCCTCCATGAGATGATGGAGACATTTAATATGTGACGAATGACTGCAATTTATAATTAATAGGTTGATGGGTCTTAGGATGCGTAGGTTATGGGAAGGCCAGTTGGATGGGGAGTCATAGGTGGTGAGCGCGTCATGGGGGACATATCATCATTGTTGGGAACAGTAATGTTATGGCTGATGAGTGTACGTGAGATGGGAACGTTATTTGTTAGGAGACAGAAGTTGATGGGAGCCGCCGTTGGGATCGACATTTGTGTAGTTGATATTTCTCGACGCTCCAGCATCACAGTAGGTTACATCCCGGCAAACTGGAAGGATCAAGCTACATTACCGGGCCATGCGGGACCTGCCTCCTTTTACAAAGTCTTCCCCGGCGGTTAGCCTTTTGTACTCCTTACGAGACCTGGGTTTCCTTAGGTTCCCCCTCTTTCAGGCTAAACTCCCGCCATATTCCTCCCCACAGGGTACATTGACTCTCCTTAGGATTTTCGCTTACATGGGAGTTTTCAAACACAGTGAAAGCATTGAGCATGATAGATGTAGTGACATACAGCAGTTTGACAAAGCAGAAGCTTGCCCATGCTGGCGGCCACTCAGAATGCTCACAAACTTGGGTACAGCTGATTGAAATACTCACAAGTAATATCTTGAACTCTGGTTGAGCCAGGGTAGATGATTGGCCAGAGACTTATCTTTAGTGTCAACGTCTCGGAGTGAAAGGAAGAAAATATGACGAGTTCCTCGCTGGTAATTCCTATGCGTCAGCAGTCAAGGTAAACCCCTGACTTAGATGTTGATTAAACGTCCATTGGTTGGGCATTGTGGCTGGTGACAGGCGGCGCTGTATTCGTGGCCGGGTTAGTGGGAAGGGAGTTGAGGAATAAGGTTATGGCGAATACGCAATGAAGGTGGATATGGAATGTGTGGAAATAGGAGGGTGTAATTTGTAGTAATTTAAGGGAGAGGTGTGGTTGGGTGAGGGGTTGGCAGGGAGGAGTTCATTGAGTGATTACTGAAGAACGGGCGGCGGCTCAGGATGAGGCAGGGTAATGAAAGCTGCCATGTAAAGATTACATGGGACGTGGACACGATAATGACGTGGGACGGAACGCAGAAGTGACAGTGATGTGGCAGGGCTCGAGATGGGAAGCAGTACATTTTCAGAATGTGTGGGGTGGATTGCGAGGGAAGGTGGGGAGTGGGCGCTGGGACTTGATCGTGAGGCGGGATGAGGTAGGGAGGTCACTGAAGAGATATTAGGTTGAATTAGTCACCAGTGTAAAGGCATGGGAGCGGGATAGGGCTGGGCAGAGTGTCAGTGGCCATTGCTAAGGCATCGGAGTAAGACAGGACTAAGCAGAGAGGGTCAGCGTGGGATAGACTGTGGTGGCGGCATCATCGGGGCGGTAGTCAGTCTTTTGTTATCGCAAGCTCAGAATGAGCGATGTGTGTTCCCAGCAGTGCAGCAGGTGGAGGCGGGAACAGTCTTCGCTGATGGTAACACAGGTTGATGGTGATCTTATGGAACACAAGGAACAGTTTCCTCCAGGCACACCGCCGTACGCTACACGAACATTTTTGTGTTCATTTGTTGAAGGGAAGGTAACACTTCGCTTTTACCTTCTGCTGTCTTTCAACTCCAGGTAGTGTGCCGAAACACACCAGCTAATCGTAAATTTGGGTTTTGAAGTCAGGCAACCATCAGACAGTCATGGAAGCCGTGTATATACGGGCTTGACGCTACAAATGGTGACCGTAGCTCTAAACTGAGACTGTAATACACGTATAATTATACCTTTTAGGCATTGTGTACGTTCATGTACACAATATGACAGCGACAGAATCAAGTTAACTGCTGTATGGGCCGAGTATTATGCTTATAAATCCTAGTGTAAACAGAAAGGGTCGATTATGTGTGTGTGTGTGTGTGTGTGTGTCTGTGTGTGTGGACGGGAGGGTGATAGTGGCGCCTGGGGTCATCTAACCCAGCACGGGAACTACCCTGCCACATGCACACCTGCGCTATACTCCTGCTGGAGGGATGAGGGAGATGGTTGTTAGAGTGGTGGAGCCAACGCTTTTCCCTGCCTCCCGTCAGCACGCTTAGCACCACCCTTATTGACAATATAAACACTGCCACCTCCTTCCCATCTGTAGACGTACTTAGTCATTGATGATAAATCCAGAATATCGTTCATACATGTATGATAGTATAAAAAGATTATAGATACAGACAGGAAAAAAGAGTGTAACTACAGACACAGTAGATAACGTAGCGGCCTTGGTGCTGGTTTTGCTACCCGCATAAACCGAAATCCGTTTCTAAAACAAGAGGTGATGTTGCTGCTCCTCGCCCAACCCACCCCGCCATTCCATCTGTATTATATTGGAAGTAGCTGGAGAAGACCTTTAACCGCAGCGTTAGGAACTGTTTAATTTCTTGTGCACAGCGGCATCACCCTGGGGTGTGATGGCCTGGCCTTTGACATGGCCGTTACGGGCCAAATCGAAGGCCAGGCCAGTGTTATACCCGAGTCGTACGTTCCTGTGTAAGACGTTAAGGCTACGGTTTTTGCATTGTGCTGAAGAATGTGTTTCCTACGTAAAACTCCTTTGGCGTTTCAAAAACTGAGAGAATAAGAGCAAGGAAGCCGTACTTTTTATGACTATTTTAATGTTAGAAATGTGGTTTTGGCCGGTTCTGTGTTTGTTCACATGTACACTTGAGAGTGGGAGGTGTACGGGAAATATGCGAGCTACACCATGAGAGATAGCGTATAAGAGGGTGTACGTAGAGTATCTCCCAGCAGTAATACACTCCCTCCCTCGTAGCGGGGAGATCCTTTAGCAGAAGACCCGCCCGTGTAGAACATCCTTTGGAAGCCACTATTACTGAGTCGGATTTTTAAATTAGTTTTACGAGAGTGAATCACTACATTTTGCGCGATAAGGATTTTGCCGTCTCGAGATAGATTGCTCTCTCAGACTGAGAATGTAAGGCACCCATAAACTGGAGCAAGTTTAGGGTAGATGTCAGTGTGTGTGTGTGTGTTTGTGTTTACAGGTCTTGTGTATGGAGTAAACAACCACACTTGATTTAACCCAGTTGCTTTCCATCAAGCCTGTAATACTACTTCGTCTCACATGAATATTTGATGAATATTTTATTCAACAAAGATTTCGATACCCTTTGTAACTAACGTTTCTGTTCGTTACATATTTTCCCAGGATAAGAGTAAGACTGTGTCGAGTGTTTAATCCCGGACGTTGACCGTTAAGAACGTGGAACAGGTTAAGAGCTCGTTATCGCAGCTCCACAGGAAACCTCAGCCATCCAAGCTGCCTACAACTGCCGAAGACGCCCTCGTTGCGCTGATAACAATGGAAGAGGCCAGTGGTAGCAGCAGGTGGTGGGGTCGTTAGGAGTTAAACCACCACTGCGTCACGGAATACTTGGGCCAGGCCGCTCAAGGCCGCTCTAATTCGTTTCTTGTTTTTCTCTCTTATTTCGATAATATTTTTTCTGTGGGTTCCTTCAGTAGCTGGTTATCCCCCTCGCTGTGAGAATATGATGTCGTACGTTTGTACATGGATGGTAATTATACCTCGCCTGGTGGGCCGGTGGGGAGCCAGACATTTTTCCTTCCCGGCAGGAGCTAGGGCGCGCCGTTACTGCACTGATTATCATGAAATTTGGGAAGCACATTGCTGTAATGTACTCGGATATATTATTATTATTATTATTATTATTATTATTATTATTATTATTATTATAACACCCTTATTTTGACGAAAAACAAGGCATTATTCGGATAATGTAGTAAAACTTCATGGGAATTAAACATTTAAGTATGACCGGATAGATGAGTTGTATGTGGTTATAGTAATGTGTCGTTCGGCACTTCTCTCATCTTTGTCAGCAGCTTAGAGCTCGGAAGGATGAGTACCCAGAAGCGTCGCATGACACCTGATGGTAGGATATGCATGGCACAAACATACAAGAGACAGATATGTCGCTGTATAGTGATAGGCCATGGAGAATTTTGCTTGTGAGGTACAATGAAAACAGAAAAATTCAGCCAGTTGAAATTCTTTACTCACACAGTAAACACTTCCCTAGTGTATCGTCAAGCCGGTTTTCCATTGTACGTCTAATGAGATGTCTGAAATCTTGTTTGACTGATTTCTCGATGGTATGGACAGTAGGCTATTCAACCTCTTGACCTAAAGTATCCAGGATTTTTCAGCATTCTTGGAGAATATTGATGTCCACGAAAAAGCTAATTGAACTCTCATTCCTGTTACATAATGTACCCCATGGATCTTTTTTTTTTTAGGTGGGTGCGAAGTTGTAATTTTTTTTTCCGAAGAGAAGTTTTCTGATACACATAGCAGCTTAGTTCGTCACAAATGTTAGCCGCAGATTTATATGTTTATATGCCATATGTCCACATGTATTCAAAGCGCTTTGGCCTCCTTTCCTATTTTGTGAGGCAGCAACCGCTTGTCTTTACCCGAAAGTGTCTAGGTTTGGACTTTAGTCCTGTGTTTCTAAACCGGCTGGATGCTTATCAGTAGTAAGACGCAAACGGCATCTAGATGAGACGCGGTTTTAAAATTGATCGTAAAACATGAAATAAAGGGATGCCTTGCTCTTTTCTTTTTTTTTTTTTTACCAGTCTAACATTACAAGAATATTATTCAAGAGCCTGTTTTAGATACTTTTTGGCTGAAGTGAAGACATGATATGAACATAGCATTAAATCTGTTAAGAAGCGATGCACTTTTTCCTTCATTAATCTTTGTGAGCAGTCTTTCCCTGCCACGAGTGCAAAACCGAAGGAGAAAAAACATCTTCAGAACGAAACGGCGCTGAGTCGCAATAAATTGCACCCACAGGCTGTTCACTAATTGATTACCGAATCATCTCAATTTTGCTTTTTTTTTCCACTGAGTTCAAAAAAAAGAAAAATACTCCCAACAAAAAGTTTTGCAATGGTCAAAATACCGCTAGAATGCGTCTTAAACTTACGGGGTTTCCTTGTTTTCATGTTGGGACTAGGATGTTTCAGCACAGTGGTTGTAAGACTTAAGTTTCAAAACGTTGAATTACCCCACATCTTCGTCGTGTTGGTTTCCCATCCTCCTGAAGTGTTGCAAGTCTTGTTAACCCTCTACATTGAGTATGCAGGTGAGCCTCACTTTCTAACAGTTTTTGCACTGTTGCTGTATACTTTTCATACCCTCATATTTCAACATTTCATTTCTCGTGTTCCAAGCTAAATGACCAACTAGCAGTCAGCACCCCTTAAATTCAAAGTACATTTTATTTTGTGGTAATCTTTTCCATAAAAGTAATTTTCTTTGTCTATCTGTGTGTGAAGCGCCAATCACGCCTAAACTACTGGTCCAATTGCCCGTAGAGTTTAACACACAGATCAAATTGGACCTCCTGGCGAACATGGGCTATTTGGTTTTGGGCCTTTAAATGCGACTCTGTGCATGCGCAGAACTATCTGGAACTCAGACGTTGTAGGTGAAGTCTCATTTCCTTAGGGTGAATATGAGCTATAGTATGATCCCCAAAGGCATAACTGCACATGCTCACAACTAACTTTTTGACGCTTTCGCTGGCCGACCTGGAAATTGACAGGCAAAATGGTTTTGGACCCAGGTCGGTCGTAATCATATTAGAACCAAACCCCACAGCGCGAATATGCGCATGTGCAGAACTATTTCCTTAATCCTTTTCGTTGTCAATTTTCAGTTTCAAAAGTGAAATTATTTCCCCCAAAGCAACGCCGTCTGCGTCAGCCAGTAATTATATAAGTTTTTCACTCTCTCGTCTTATGTCTCAGCCTGTGCTCGTTAGTACTATACTTGTACACATTGCCATATTTTTTCATATAAGATCCTGACTGCTTTTTTTGTTCCGCTGTTTATGCTCCTTCATCATAAGTATTTATCCGAGCTTCACGGGTGCCTGCATGTAATGATGGTCGTTTACCAGTGGCTGTATACACGTGATCACGTGTTATGGCACCATGTTGGATTTCATGTCCTAAGGAGACCCACACGTGAGACGGTGTCCGTTCCTTTCATGTAATCCAGGAGTTGTTATGACCCACTTACGGAAGGGGGGCAAGTCTGCCTATATCCGTGTTTATGTGTGTACGTGTACTTGTGTTCCGGAAGGCCGGAAAATATAAGATAGTGGAATGTTTTACCTTCTTAGTGTGCAGTTTAGCTGTATGTATACCTAAGTATGATTTACTTGTAAATTTGTTGTAGTGTCGATGCGTACTTTGAAGTATGGAACTTTTGCTGCTTTGATTTGTAGAGGATCAAAACTTGCAACTTGTGCTGACATTGGTCATTTTACTGTACACCACCTTTTCCTTGCAAAACAAAACAAAGCAAAAAAAAGAAAAGAAAAAATATGTAAAAAATAGTAAAAGGGCAAAAAATGAAATTCTGGTCTTTAGATTAAAGTATAATTGTACAACTAACATTCTTTTACGATGAGGGTAATGAGATTTTTTTCTCTGTATTGCGTGAAAAAAGAATAGACACTAAAATTCGTCCCTGTTTTTGCAAGCAGTCTCTAGTTGCCCTGTTTTGGGGCGTAAACTCGTCACCTCAACAGTGGCACATTCAGTTCTTCGTATCCCAGTTTCTTAAATGCCTGAACTTCCGTTGATCCAGCAGGATGAAATATTACCCAGTTAAGGACGTACATGTAAGTCCTACTTCACCTGCACGATGGGAATAGTATGTAATATCCACCGCTACGTTATAATTGTAATAGAACATCATCCTTCTAATACAATTATTGCCAAAGAGCCCGGCTTCACCTGCCATGGCAGTGTAGGGTAGACGAAAATATTGAGCTTTGTTCAACTGATGCATGCCTTGTTATTGCCTGTGCAAACAAACATAGT
Organism: Panulirus argus; assembly: GCA_038088735.1. Classification (NCBI taxonomy): domain Eukaryota; kingdom Metazoa; phylum Arthropoda; class Malacostraca; order Decapoda; family Palinuridae; genus Panulirus; species Panulirus argus. The sequence goes on from JAYMFT010119040.1 coordinate 10,267, forward strand.
AACGCCCTGTCGTCAGCTTAAAGGCTGAAGTAAAGATATTCCTGTTTCCCTAAGAAAATTTGCAGGTGGCGAAGGAAGGTAGGCGTACGAGTTGGTACCAGGGATCTGCCCTCTAGAAACTGTTTACATCATGCTTCAGTTGACCAAACTATATAAAATACCTGACAAAAATCCATAAAAATGGAGGGCTTGCCTCCTCATATAAAGTGTAAAAACTAAATATAGCAATATTGTACATATGGATTAGCTTCAGTAACACATACATACAAATTGGCCCTATTTTTTTTATTTTATTATATCCCGGCAGTTCCGTTTTGCACCAGGATTGTATCAACTCCCAATTTACCACAAGAAAAACATTTTGCCTTGTTATTTCTACTCAAAATGCATGAAAAATATTTTTTTTTTTACCTCGATACTGCCTCTATATTTCCTTGTCCTAGCTCAGTGTTTTGGCACTGATCTTTGAATACTTTTGTTTGGGTTATCGTGGTAAAGTTTCGTCTTTGAATAATTGAATTCTGAATGTCGTGCTTACAATAAAGTAAAACGTGAATTCCAAAATATTCCGTGATCCATCATACTGGGCAAGACGTCCGCCACCTATCGCGTGCTGAATACAACTGCCGCCTGACTTTGGGGCCGCTTGGACCGTTGGACGTCGGTAATATGTACTAGTTTGAATTTGCCAACGTATAATACCAAATGTTGTCGATGATATCTCACAGCAATCACTGGCTGTAATTCTGATTTCTTTTTCGCTTTCGGTTTCACATCTTTTAACCTTTATCTTACACGAATATAATTTAAACTTTAAAAGCAAAACTCTAATATGTTCATATAGTAGGCGACAATTTGGAGTGCCGACCGCCATCGACCAGACATAAACATAAAAAGGTATATATCTGCCAGAATTATGTGCAGCCCAAATGCTGCACATATTCCCAGTCTTTTGAGGGTTTATATTGGAGGGTGAATAAGGCGGACTCTACGATGTCGTCTCCTGCCATGAAAATAAACACTTTCTTTCAAGCGATGCATAAAGTAGTGCTTTCCGTAGAATGTTGTGGGCGTGCAGTGGTGGCAAAGTATCACGCTTCGGCAGTTGTTGGCTCGCTATGTTGGGCCACTAAAACGCCGGCTAGCCTTGCGTGGTGGAAGAATATGTCAACTGTAAGGTGGATAGCCCAGATAGCACGTTACAATTAATACAGCTCTTATCTGATAACCAAAATGTAAAAAACCTTGCTTGGTTGGAAAGAAAATACAATCCTCGGAGGATGTATATATTTGTTGCTGCGAACTCTAGGAGAGATAATGCGGACGCTTCCAGTTGTTTATGTGTATGAAGTTGTCTGTGTGGGGCCAACCAACTCAACACAAGAGAACGTCTCTGCTGATCTCTTCCAGAGCTTGCAAGAACTGAACCCGGGACACAGACCTCTCAGTATTTTACCTCGATGGACCTTAGCTGAGCGAGAAATCTGGTTAAGAGATTACATAGCTCAGATGAGATTTGTTTAGAGACTCTCATGTTTTAAGTTATCTTACAGCTAAGTAGCTTTAGTGTCAGGTGATATTCTGCTTACAAAATTTATATCCGAATGAAGTCAGAGGCACTTGGCCTTTATATAATACGAATAAAAACCCAATATTAACAACCGAAAACGGACATGATTAGTTGCTTTGTAAAATGTTGATAGCCTAGACGTAAAATGTGTGCCCCAGGTCTCCACTCTCCTTCTCTACTTTTACAGCTGGTCTTCCTTTCCTCATGCATACGAAGGTTTCCTTTTGTTGCGTTTGATCTTGCCTGCTTTAGTGTCTGCTTGCATTGTCTTGGGCATCTACATGAGACACTTTCTTTGTCGTTTCTTAATGGTGGTTTGTAGTGTTAGCAATGACTCGTATGCTTTCTGATATTAGCAGTTACAGTGATTTCCTGTGGCTGTAAAGTGACTTATCCAGAGTTATCTCTTAACTAGTTTCTGTATAATGTAACACGGACTCTTACTGTGCTGATCTGTAATTTGCGCAGTACATTGACAGTGATTTTGGCGAACACTGTAATGGTATTAGATTTGGTACCCTTCAGTTTGCATCATAGGGTATCCTATACATCTCCCATGTACTTTCACCATACACTGACGTCCTTATTCCTGTCACATTTTGAAGGAAATTACTCAGAAACGATCTTAGTTTGTCTGTGTTATCCTTCAACTTCATATGGTTTTCCTTAATTAGCAAAAAGATTCTGAGCAACACTTTGTTGCAGTATACTAAGCGTCGGATTATTTTCCATGATACTGTTTAGTCTCAAAATTCGACACAGTTACTAGTCTAGTATATCTGATCTTAAAATTTATCACTGATTTTAAACGAAATAATGTACCATACGATAAGACCGTATAACTAGATAATTTTCGCAATTATATATATATATATATATATATATATATATATATATATATATATATATATATATATATATATATTAAACAACTCAGTACTCTTCACCGACTTACCTGGGCGTTATGGCCTCCTAGGCAATAAAGGAGCGAGGTGTTTCATGCGTAGGGTTGACTCAGACATTCAAAGGCGGAGGTGCGACGTGATGAAAGAATGAGATAAGTGGCATTCATTTTGATGCAGAGGCACGTGCATACCAGACCTGACTTTGAGGCGCATATTTGAGCCGACTCCTGAGTCCGTGTCTGAGTTGACTTCCAGGTAGCTGCTGCGACCGCCGCCACCGCCTTGGCTGTCCCACATAGTAAACACAGGCCGGGGCGGGGCCAGACATTACCCTGATGTATTGAATCACTTCCTACATGCTGGCACACTTTTACCTCGACATATTTACGATGTTACGCGTGGCTAGAGTTAAACTTCTGGCTTGGGCAAGGTAATATGTAAAGATGAAAGCGTATAATTAATTGAAAATATAGTGACGTGCGAAATGACGCCACGACATTCGTGTGGGTTGTAGAGGGTGCACTGAATAGCCGTAAAGGGAGGATGGATGGATATGGAAGCGGGCGCCGGGGGGTCGGTGTGGTGATGATGTAAGAGGGCTTCTGCCTGATCTTACACTTACCGCACCGCTGAAGTCGTCTGCACGAGTAGAAATTTTCTTTATTTTTTTAATGCCTTTTAAAGGTTTTCACTTCTTACGGAAATCCTGTAATGAATCAGCATCTTATGATAGAGACCCACGGGGGAATTAGAGAGTGTATCTATCTTTGAAAATACTAAAACAGTATTGTAATGTGGGTGATGGTGTGCCGGAAGGCTGTCAGGAGTGTGTTTCAGATATGCGTGATTCTCTCTTAGTTCAGACCCTTAGGTTTAGGTTGGAACTGCATGACTCTGTTTCCCAGATCCGGTCTGGATTGCATAATACTATGTGGTTAGGGGTATGAATATGGATTCTGATGTGCATATTTCTGTGGCTCAAGGGCATTTTTTTTTTTCAGGAAACTGTTGGGCATGATTCTTTGTCCTTGGGCATGGGTTGGGAACCTGATGGGCAAGCTTCTGTGACCTGGGAAGTTGAGTCGTTACTTTGCTTGGCATGATTCAATGGCCATGGAAGTCGGTTGGTATCCTGATGGACACGATTCTGTAGTTAGGGAAGTGGGTTAGAACCCTGATGGGCATAATCGTGTGATCAGGGGCATGGGCTGGACCCCAAATTGGCATGATTCTGTGACTAAGGATATTAGTGAAGAAGCCGACGCGCTTGAATCTTTGGACTATTTCTCAACCCGTTCGATGATTCTCGTGTGTAAAGTTGATGATATTCTGTGACGTCCTTTCTTTACCAGATTGACATTAGTTACTTGTAAATTTATTGATAGTCTCTAATTTTTAAGTTTAAAGAAAAAGTCTCCTTGGCGTGAAGATTCGATAACTTTATTTCTGTAAAAATAATAAGTTTAACCCCATTAACAGTATTCTTCACTTAAGCCCATTAAATTAGGCTAGTAAAGCGAAAGACAATTTCTTGTGTGTGTATGTGGTAAATTTAGATGTCATTAGTCTCTTATCTGTGAATCCGTTAACACTTTTCTGCTTGTGGGTCTGTTTGCCGACTCTCTCTTAACATTGTAGCAACGTTCTCCAGATTAGAAGCAAGAAAATGTCTTTAATCCCTTAAGGGTTAGGCTAGGTCAAAGGTCACACCATCATACTCTAGGATCGCACCATCGTGCTCAATGGTCATTTCGTAATACGCAAAGTTCGTTCCATCATGCTCAGAGTTGCGTCGTCCTGATCATATGAGTTGGCTTTACCTGTGAACCCATCGTCTTCTTCACCAAACCCGACCTAACCTTGTTAGTTTGCAGACAGTCGTGTACCCATCAACAGGCTTTTACCCGTAAGCTTATTGACTTCTGTCTGGTAATGGAATGCCGCGTATAATCTGATTCATATCAATTAAAGTTTGTTCATTATTCAGTGGAGAATAATTAGCAGAAGATGCTTGGTGAGGTTACCAGGTTGTTGGAAATCGCCGGGTGAAATCAGACGTTGTGCCTGCCTGTGGGGTCTGCTTGTATTGTCTTGAGCATCTGCATGTAACACATTTCTTTGTGTAATAAGATGGCGTGTCGTCTGCAGGTTTCTCGGTATCACGTGAGCCATTTCCGGACAAAGTTTTTTGAAAGTATAAACGTCTGGGGTGTGTTCACCTTCAACGGTAATTTGCACCTTTCATATATCTCTTACCAGTAATTCAATAATGGTCCTTAATTTTTGTAAGACAGGTATATCTTTCCTTGGTTAACTAACCTAGAAAGATCACATGAAAAGAGAGGAGCCATACTTTTCCCCCTTGTCAAAATAATTTGATTCCGGCGGCTATTTAGCCTGGTCATATGTAACTTTTCCACCTGACAACCCAGGTTTAAGCTTCCTGACCAACTGCATGTTTATGAAGCAAATCAATATAATTTTAAAACAAGTTGCTGTAGTTCAGCTAGCTTTAATGCAGGCTGTTAGCGTAACCCTGGTAGTCCCAATCCTGAGTGAAGCCGGCACATCCATATCGTAGTTAGATATTTGAATATATCAACCAACTTCAATTGATCGTCACCAGAGACCTGGAGGAGTTGCATGCATTATCCTTGCCTTACGTCACCCAGTCTAAGCTGGTAGAAGTGGCTGCTGGGAGGCATGGTGGGAGGATGAGAAAGACATATTTACCGTGCATCTACTTGACGAGGCGAGCGACGATCTCTGGCATCCTTATGGGGCTGCCCCGCGCTACAGACTTATGTGCTGTTGAAAGTAAGGGCTGTTTAGGCCTTTAAGCACGACGCTACTAGTTTTCGGTATAATGTGTGACCTCTGACCTGATCCTTAGCCGCCAGGCCAAAGACCGAGCCCCTTCGTGCTGAAGGGATTAGAGAGCACTGCACGTCATAAAAGCACTCCATGAACAGGCAGGGATATCAGGACATCAACGGCCCGCAGATTGCTTGTCATCTGTGCCTACTGGGGCTTCTCTGCAGATGGTGGTTCGTCCGCGTATAACGCACGACCCGCCAAACTGGTTTTCCATATTAAGCAGAAAACATTTTCAATGAAGTTTACTTTTGCAAGTAGCTGCTGCAGATAATTTTAGTTAGGTCTAGCAACATGGACGTTAGTTTTCTTTGTGAGGTAGAGCGTTAACTCTTAGACAGTGGCATTATACATGCCAATCCTCAGGTACCTCGCCATGATCCATACATACATTCAAAATCCTGAGTATCCAGTCCACATACACTCCATCCGCTTTGTCACATTTCATATTACATAAGGCTTTTACCAGCTCTTTTCACTTCACACCATTCTCCATGTCTCTCTCACTTCGCATGCCACCCCGACCCAAACACCCTACGTAGATCCGCCACCCTATCATCAGACATATTCAGTAGTCCTTCATAATACTCACTCCAGCCTCTCTTCTCTTCATCACTGCCTGTTCTCACTTCCTCGCTTGCCACCTTCACCGATGTCACCACTTGTTCTCTTGTTTTTCGCACGCAGTTAACATCCTTCCCAAAACGTCCTATTCGCCCTAAAGTTTACTGATACTGGCGCACACCCCATCTCTCAGTTACCCTCTTTTTCAACCCCTGTACCTTCATCTTGACCTCTTGCCGCTTTCTCTTATTACATCTAATTATTTGCACTGCTTCCATGTGAGTACCGCCCATATACCTCCGTTTTCTCTTTCACTGCCTACTTCATCCCACCAGGATGGGGAAAAACAACCACCCATGTATCTTGTAGGTGTTGCAAAAAAGCCACCAAAAAAAGCGGGAGTCGGCAAGGGAGCTGTAAATCGTCCCCTTCTATGTTATCACTTTTTAAAAGTGGGAACGGAAGGATGAGTCAGTTGGGGATTTTTCTTTAAGTTTAATTTGTCTGTTCCTGGTGCATATTTCCTGAGGTGGGAAAGGGGAGAAGGTATGAAAAAGATATTATTATTATTGTTATCATTATTATTGTTATCATTATTATTGTTATTATTATATTATTATTATTATTATTATTATTATTATTATTATTATTATTATTATTATATTATTATAATATTATTATTATTATTATTATTATTATTCAGCCCAGTATATATATTATCGTAGTCCTGCTTTAGGTTACATCGCGATTGAAAAGTCACCTTTGGCGAGGCATTATCAACATCATTTGACAAAAATAAAAGACAGCAGCCTAGTCAAAAAAAAAAAAAAAAAAAAAAAAAACTGCTCGCTTCACAGGAGTTCATCCTTTCCCTGTCACTGAGTGTAGCGCAGCTTGGGCTGCATGATCCCTTGGAAAAAGGGGTCAAGGCGGTTTCAGAAAGCGATCCTTGGGTGATTATGATTAAATATATCCCATAGATGTATCACACACGAGCACACCACATACACACATACACATACATACATACATACATACATACATACATATATACATATATACATACATACATACAGGCATACATAAAACTAGAAACAGATACAGAAATATAAAGTTAGCCGAGCGGCCGGGAGGATCACGTGAGGCGGCCCTACTCAACCCAGCCAGGCCTCAGGAGATTATTCCTCTTGCTTCGGTGGCGTTACGGGCCAGGTTCCCCCACGTGCTACATGGAACTCCCGACCTTGCGGCGTGCCGTGGATTAGCATATTATGGGTGATGGGTTGCATTTAGGGTGCTGTCAGAAAGCTATTGTCGGCCAGGTTTATATTCCCTCCGGTAATTTGATGCGTGCCGGAGATTGGCCTGTTATAGTCTTATATTTTTTAATGATAACGTGAAAAGTTTTAAATGGAGGGAGGCTGTGTTGTTTGGATCTTGAGAGCTCGCTCTGTGTTCTTTTACATCGGTGATTTGTTTGCATTAACATTTTTGCCCCCTCTTGATTCTGCGCTTGCGCACGTCTTTTTTTTTGTGTGTGTGTGTGTGTGGTTCCGTGTAATTACCTATTGGTACACACTGAGTGTGTGAGTATGTATATTATTTTTTTCATACATATTCGCCATTTCCCGCATTAGTGAGGTAGAGTCAAGAGCAGATGGCAGAGCCTTAGAGGAAAAAATCTTCACTTGGCCCCCATTTCTGTTCCTTCTTTTGGTAAAGTAGAACAGGAGGAGATTTCCAGCCCCCCGCTCCCTTCCCTTTAGTCGCCTTTCTACGACACGCAGGGAATACGTGGGAAGTATTCTTTCTCCCCTATCGTCATTCTATAGGTGTCCACATTTCCCTGCTACTGGAAGTAGCGTAGACGTAGGGTGCAGGAGGTTCTGGAATGACGTTATGTGAAACACCAGAACTTTCTTGATATAGATAGAGATATAATGTAATCACACACACACACACACACACACACACACACACTACCTGTAATTGTGTTGGAGGAGCCTTCCACACATGGTTCACTTCCGTTGGAGGCGCCCCCCCCCCCCACACACACACACGCACACCTTTTTTGGGGAAGCCCTCTAACCGACATAGTACTTATTTCTGTGTTTGAAGGGCCGGTCTCACCAGAACACGCATCACTACCATGTTGCAAGAGCCCCTCTTACCTCCTGACGTTTTGGAGGATTCCTACTTTATTGGCAAACCGTTCTCCGTCGTATCTTTGCCTTCCCTTCTCCCATATACGATCAGAGTGTATGAGCGGCGTGGTATTTCCTCCTGAATCACCGAGTTCTTGAGTATGATAGGGCAGCCGCCTCCTTAGTCCTTTCCCACACTCTCCCAACACCCCACACACACCACTTGCCTTCAGGTCCCGACAGTCCACTGAGGTATAGTAATGTCCTTTATTTGGAGACAGCTTTGCCCAGCCCAACCCGGCCCAGCCCGGCTCAGCCCAGCCCAGCCCGATCCAACCCAGCCAAGGTCCCTGTGTTGCCTTAGTTGTTGGGTCTTAAACATCTGTAATGTGCCACAGATCTCTCTCTCTCTCTCGTCGTAGGTAGTCGTAGTTGGCTGTTCTCTTTCTCCAGGTGATCCCTTGGTCTTGTCCTTCTGCTACCCACTGGTTCAGCTTGTCCCATGGTTGACCCTCGGGTTGTTTCCTCTCCAGCCTCTGCCAGGCCCTCATCTCTCCCTCCTACACCCCGGACCTCCGGCTCCAGTTTATCCACGTAACTCTCCTTGACTCAACACGTTTTCTTCGTTATTCTCCCCTTACCCTCCTGGCCTCCCCGTACCCTCTTGTCCTCTCCGTACTTTTCTTGCCACCACATAACCTCCTGTCCTTCACAGACGCTCCTGGCCTCCCCATTACCCTCATGGCTTCCCCATTACCCTCCTGGCTTCCAGGACTCAGCTGTAAAGATTTCAGAATTTGCTGACGGAACTTAATTAGGAAATATAGCCCGGTCGAAGGAAGACTACCTAAGGATTCAGAGGGTGATTTAAACAGATTTTTGCGGCGGTCGAAGACGTGGCAAATGGACCTCAGTGTTGACACATGCTAAGTAATGCATTTGGGGGACAAACATACTAATTGCGAATGTAAGATATTCGGTGAGCCATTAGTAGTCCAAGATGAAAAAGAAATGCTTGGAGTGATAATCATTAATGATGTAGAATACGCAGAGCAATGCCTACCTGCTTTTGGTAAAACAGAGAGTGTGTTACGTGCCATGGCCAGAAATACAGAGTACAAGGCGAAAGTACAGCATTTACTCCTTACAATGCCTGGAGGTAAACCTCGTCTAGAGTACGCCCTCCAGTTCTGGTAACCAAACTTGATTTGAGTCGAAGAAAAAACTAGAATTAAAACAAAGGAGAGCAGCAAAACGTGTCCCTTAGCTCGAAAATAAACATTATGAAGAAATATTATTTCTCAAAAATAGCGTAGACTCGAGGAACTCAAATTAGAAAAAACTTTTGAAATACTGAAGAATTTGGTCATCAGCAACTCACGGTAATTTAGATAAAGATACAAGGACCAGAAGTAAGAATATTAGGTTAAAAGAAAGACATTATAAAGACGCGAATAAAGGTTTTTTCTTACAGAATTATAAAACAATTGAATAAACTACCAACAAATGTTGTCAAGGCGGAGATGAGCAGTATTTTTAAATCACAGCTTGATACTTTAATGATATCATTTACCTGTAAATGCGTCTAATTGAACTTCAGTTAAGTACATATTTCAACTTTATCTTTTTTTGTGGTTTGGTACCCCTCCTGGGAGCATCCCGCAACCATTAAGAGATTAGAATGTGTTTACCACTCACACTTTCCTGTAAACTCTCGGTATCAGTATAATCTCCCCTTACAACATGTTGTTCTCTCTTAGCTGTCGTCTTGCCGTTGTACTGGAGGGAATGGTGGGTGGGGAAGGGGCCTTTTGCTTTACTGTCTTGTCCCTGTCTTTGTAGATTAGGAACTCTGGGCACCGTTATGGACCGTCAAAGTCCTTTGTAACATGTCCTCTTGGGTAATGTTCTGGCCTCCTTTTCCTTGTTCGCCTTCTTCTTTTCCATCACTTTCCTCACGTTTCTCTACACCATTCTCATCCTTCTCATAAATAGATCCTAACCCCCCCCCCCATCCTAAACCCCGTTAATACTTCTCCCTTCCCCATGGTCTTCCTCCCGACACTGTTCTCCCCCAGTTTACCTTCTCCCCTCTCACTGTGCCCATCTCTCAACAGTCCCACGTTATGTAAGGTGGGGAACGCGGGATCACTGAAGCTTTTAACCCTGGATGTGTTGGACGTGACGGTGTCAGGCTCGAAGGAAGGGGAACGGCCCTTATCCAGGTAGGGAACGTCACCTCCTCAGGTCACAGGCAGGTGGTGGTGGGTAGTGTTTGTCCGGTGGGCAGACGTGTGGCCACCACCACCACCACCATCGTCCGTCCGGTGGTCGGTGTGGTCGTCCTGCGTGCCACACCGTCGTCACCAGCATCATCGCCAGTCTGGTCGTCACGTATGTGCTGGAGGGCTCCTTGCCGCCTCGCTCTTTATTGGCCATAGGGGAACTAATTTTCGGGGGTCCCGGAGGAAGGCGTCTCAGCCGTATAAGAGGCGTTATTTCTTCGCTCTTGTGAAGTCTTCCGGACCTCATCTCCGTATCTCCTCATATATTACGGTGAAACGAAATACTTTGTGTTTGGTCTAAGGACACCAGACAGTTCATTTTCCCCAGATTTTTCTGTCTCTTTGGAAATTCCTACACTTTAAGTTGCCGTTGGTTCAGCTTGGCTACAGACAGACCTCCTCCTCCGCGGTACAAGGGGAACACCGCAGCAGAGGCAGTACTGCAGAGCGATTCTGTCTCCCTTGTCAGGGGACCGGGTGACCCCCTTACTGCATCATGGACTAGGGCAGGTTACGCCTTCCGGAGCAGGTGCAAGCGAAACACGAACCCACTGTCTGTGGTTTAGCGGCTCAACGCTGTCTCCTCCTGGCCACAACAGTTCCAAGCTACTTTGAAAATTAGATATTCATGTAAGCGGGCACATTCACACACATACACAGAAACGCCCACACGCAGAAATAACACAAAGTGCGGGCAAGTGCGTTTTATTATTATTATTATTATTATTATTATTATTATTATTATTATTATTATTACTTTTATTATCATTATTATACAACTCTTAGACCCCATTTTATGGGACTCCTCCAGCTTGAAGGCTACACTCCTCCCAGAAGCAGGGAAATTAATGACTCCTTTGGAGCTAGAAGTTCCTTGACGAAAGTATTTTTCTTTCCTTCCATTGACAATGATACGGCCTCGCTGAAGGGAACTTTTCATTCGCGGTGTAACCACCTGCAGGCGAAGCTCGATAACACCTTTGTGTTATATGCATAAGGAGGTGTTACCGATCTTCGTTCTGCAGGTGGTTGGTCACACCGTGAATAAGAGATGGGAGATACGTTGCTCCTTCCACTAGGGGCCTCTGCCCTTTACCACACTCCCTCCAGAACCCAGTCCCTTCGTTACATGGCACGTCTTGCAACCCACACGCATCCTCCTGACTGGCTACTTTATCCCGTATCTGCTGGGTGATTTTTCCCATTCTCACTTCTCTTCTCACGTTATAGATACAGTATTCGTTGAGACTTCGCTCGCTCCTGCTCGCTCGTACATAAGACCAGTATATACAAACGGGACTAATGGAGAATGGATTATAGAGCAGCAGGGGTTCTAATAGAAGTAGTGGTAGTATTTCAGAGTACTATTAGTGTTCAATGGTTTCGGAGGTCTTCTTCCTCCACAGGTCAGTCTGAAGCCTTACGTTACCTTACGATGGTTTCAGGGGGCGTCTACTCCCATTGCTCGGTCTGGAGCCAATTGCCGTATTGCTTTCTGCAGGCACAGTTAGGCGGTTAGAGGCCGTGACTCCTAGGCCCCACTTAACCACCACAACCTGACTGCTTGGGTACACTTTGCAGTTTCTTGTGCGGGCCCTTTCTGAATTCCCTAAACTGAGCATTTCGCAGAGTGCCATCCCATGAACGCAGTCCCATTAGTCTCTCGTCATTCGGAGATGTGAAAGGCATTTATCAAACAAGATGATCGATCACCGGTGGTTCATGATGTCTGTCGTAATACAGAAGGATGAACGGGAGTCCATTGCAGTCAGTGTACAGAGAGACTCCTGGGCTTTACCAGTTCGTAAGTCATTTTTAATACTCGCTATACATTCATTTGTCAGCTGACCATAGAGGGAAGCTTGGAAAGGCGTATGTGAGGATATAACGTATTTCTTCAACACTCTTCTCTCCCCCTTTATATAGATTAGGAATTTAGGATACCATGACTATCCTTCAGCAGATGACTTCATTATAGACCAATAGGTCTTCTGTAACTCCCTTTTCTTGAACTGTCCTCCTGCGGATAACCTCGAGGCACTCCTGAGGTCTTTTATTACTTGGCTTCCCCATGTACTCGCCCATTCTGCCTTACGACTTGATCGAGCCTGAGACAGGACGAGTGATGAGTTGGTTACAGAGACGAGCTGTTTGGGTAGGACACTTGCTTCTCGTACTTATGTCTATGTTGTTACTAGGAAAGATGTTATTCTTTCATGACTACAACACTGTCTATATAACTCGAGGTGTCACACGTCACTCCAATGACTTTTTTTGTTGTCAGATACATCTGTCGTGGCGGGAAGAGTCGGGTCTAACTTTCCTGAGCATAACCGTGCCTGAACCCCTTGAGTATGACGGTACGACCCTTGAGCACGACGATATGACTTTTGATGGTACGACCCTTGGATATGATGATGGCCCTTGAGGGCCAGATCAGAAACCAGACCATCTTACCCAGGGGTCGTGCCAGTATAATCATTTTGTCGTAGCGTCGTGCTCATGGGTCGTAGCGTCGTGCTCATGGGCCGTAGCGTCGTGCTATTGGGTCGCACCGTCGTACTCAAGGGGCTCAAGCATCAGTCTCTCCCCCCGCCACTTGACTGCCTGCGGCTGACGTCAGCCGGGCGTTATGCAGCTCCGGTTGATCGTAAAAGTTCGGGAGCTGTGGGACTGACACAGGAGTGGAACAATTACATGTTTTTACTGTTGAGTTATACGGCTTTATGACATAAGTAAAGTACATGTAAACTGGCAGTTTACTGCTGGTAGCGCCTGTGAAGCCCCGGTGATGTAGACCCGCGGTGTCTCTAGTCTGAATGACATAAAGAGACTTATCAGATTCGCTCTCTTTACCATCACGTTATCCAGTGGGAGAAGCGGAAGTCTCGCATTGTCCATGTAAGCTAAGAACCCGGTCCGATGAGAAGAATTACACTCTCAAGTTGATGAGGGAGAATTAAGACTAGAAATGCAGGAGACGGGGAGAGATTGGAGACAGTTCTCAGAATGACTCTTGCGGAGAATGATACGATGGGACTACGTGTTGACCACGTGAGATGAAGGATTGGTGGAGAGTATGGCTTGGCTGCATCGTGGATCACTGACCGGGATGGATTTAATTCCATTCTCTGTCTATGTTGGGTTGCTGGAGTAGTTGTTGTCGATGTAGAACCGCTTCATGTCCTACTAGATACAGCATTTTCAGTGTCCGTCCTCACGATCACCATGGCTCGTCGCAACTGCCTCCCTTGTCCCTGCCGCCCACGGCCTTGCCATCTCCATTCACCCTTCTCACCGAAAGATGTATCACCCACGACCACGCTGCCTGCGACCTCCCGCCCACGGCCCAGGTCCCCGCCGCCCACAGCCTGATACCCTGCCAGTCTGGATCTGGCACGGCAGGGAGAAGCCAGGCCCTTGGTGTGTAGGCCGGAGACCTCAGGGAGGCACACTCCTCCTTAATGAAATCAATTACTTGAGACACCCGCTCTCCTCCTGCCCCTCCACCTCGGCTCCATGTGATGCTCTTCCTCTGTCTGTCTGTGTGTTTGTATGTGTGAGGGAGGGACGGAAAATATGAGGAGAGATGAGCTTACCCAAGGCGGAATATGGATCCTTTTGGAATACGTGAGAGCTGGATTTGGATGTGGTGGGGGGTGGAGCTGAACGTTTGGTTATGGAGGGGAGGGGATAAGGGTATGAAGGGGCCAGGTGGTTGGCTTTGAAGGGCAGGGAGAGGACGCAGGAGGGCCGGGTAACAGAAGAGCTGATGGTCTGTGATGAGGTTGGTACATGGCAGTACATTGAAGAGCCAAATAACAGAAGACCTGATAGTCTGTGACGAGGTAAACTGGATGGAGGATAGTAACATTATCCTACATTCGTGGTATGTGTAAGGGTGGAGACCATTATAGGTGAAGTAAGGATAGTAAAGCATAAGGCTCCTCCCCTCCAACCCATGTAGATAGAGACAGGATATTGAAACAGAAGGCCCCTCCTTACCTACCACTATAGATGTAAATAGGATAGTAACGCAGAAGGCTCCTCCCCAGTCGCCACTATAGATGGAGACAGGATATGGAAGCAGGAGGCTTCTCCCCACCCACCACATCCTCCGACATATATCAGCCGGCCGGAAAATAGCCTTGTAGTAGAGACAGTATCCTGACGTACGAAAATTATAGGAAATGATGAATGGAAAACACTTTCTGATCTAATTTCAGCCGCTACACACCCTAGGGAGGAAGGAATTTAACCGCTAATCTGTAAGGAAAAAAACAAAGGAACTGAAAAAAGGGAATTTTGTAGTCATTTTTGAACAGGCTTGTTCACCGAGAATTGATAACATTTGATTATAAGTCTTGCTGTGTTGTACATATATGCAAGGGTTTGGGTGTAAAGGGATGTTGAAAGAGGGAGTTTGGGTGAGTAGAGGGGTCAGAGTGTGGGGGAGGAGGGGATGGGTGGTGTGAGGGGAACGGACGCTGGGTGTGTGGGAGAGGAAGCTAAAGTGAAGGAGAGGAGGGTAGGAAATGAGGATGTGGGAGTGAGTCTGTTGGGGAGACATGTCATGTATATAGATGTTAGGGGCTGCTGGGTGTGTGGAGAACTGGGGGGGAAGGTGGGGTGTGCTGACTGGGTTAGGGGGAGATGTAAGAAGCTGGATATATTGGGGAGGAAAGCTTGAGGTGCCGACTGTGTTGGAAAGAAGTGGTCAGGATTATTGCTCCTCCTGCAGCTTAACTCTGTACCTTTAATACTTTTTGTTATATCTAGAAATATTAAGGGAATGATATATTATTTTCAACTTTTATGTCTATATAAAGGCCTGCGGTTGTTTCCTTGGATTTCCCCGCGCCTAAATTCATAAGATCTGGTTATGGAACACGATACACACACACACACACGGACATGATGGGTATTGCATTCTGGAAATACCCGATCACGGAAGGAATTGATTCCCCTTCCAGCCGCCCCCTGCCTGCCTGCGCCCGAAGTTTGCTGACGAGATTCTGAGATAATTTTAGATAATTTTGTTACGGATGGAGGAGATTGTGAGGAGCCACATGAAAGGCCTTATCTTATATCTTTTATATTCTGTTAACTGTTTGGATCTTACGGTTTACTTGTTATATTAAACGTTACTTATTAGATTATATTACAGTTAAGTAACTAATTTGTAATTACAGCTGCGTATCCTATGGAACTACATTGGTAATTATCTACATATTTATAACCACTTTTTTTTGATAAACCATTAGAAAGTATATTAAACATTTTATGATGCATCCTTGATATTTTCAGAATTCCTCTCATCAATCACCACAGGTCTAAGTTCCATGTTTATATATATATATATATATATATATATATATATATATATATATATACCATAATTTGGTTTCATTTCGTGAGGCTCCGCTCCATAGGACTGATTTTTAGTTATTATACACGGCAGCAGTATGCACGTGTAAATATACAGGGCTGCCCTGGCCCAGGGCAGTTTGTGGATGGTGAGGAACCAACATGAAGTGGTGTTTATATAGAACATGTCGAGGTATTTTCTTAAGCGACTCGAGAGACTTCCCGTTTTCCTTCTGAGTCGACCCGCCTGCCAACCGCCCAAGAGGCCTGACGGAGGTATGAGCCTTGCGTCCACACTCGCTGTACGGCCGGAGAAGATCCGCCCGTTGCCATTATCACTAGCGCGCTTAGCTTTCCTTAAGATATTTTCATTATTCCAGTTATATTCACACTAATACATATGGTTCGTTCAGGACGCGCTTTGGTGATATTATGTATTGTCCCGTTGGTGATCAGTCCTGTCTTACAGCCCCGCTGATGGCCTGGCATAGGGGCTCCCAGCCATTTTACGTTGAAGACCTCTAAATATCGAGGAAAATTAGCAGGCACGATGGCAGTCATTCGCCTCATTGTATATAGACTGGTAATGGTACAAGATAAAGGGGCCAGAATGGTATTACGACTCTGCATGTGTACGAGACAAGAGGACGTTATACTTACTGCTTGAATCACTCATTGTGTGGCTTTCCACTGTAATTTTTCTTGCAGCTTTGTAGTCGGTGGTGTAAGAAGAGGTGGGCAGTTCGTAAACGATCATCCCGTTGGGTACCTCTCCCTCTTGATCTGTATTTATGTTTCTACTGAGAAGAAGTGATCCTCAAAACGATCACAGTAAGAATTAAGCTTCAGGGTAAAAATTTTTAGCGGTTGGTGTCCATTTCTGGTCTCGAAAATCTTGTGAAAGTGTCATTTGTAAAATATTTTAACCTCGTCACCTGGAGCGACTTGCCAACCCCATGTTTCATCGAGAGAATTTCGTAGACTCACTAACCCCATCTCTAACCTAACAAGAGATCAACGGGCTATCAACCTCACCTCTCAGTAAATGAAAAAGCTACTGCAAACTTATCATCATCCGGTTCACTAACACAAGGAAAAGTCTACAGAGTTCAATAACTATTTCGCTGGCATAAAGTCTATTGACGGACCAGCCTGGAATTCAGTTAAAACAAATGTAAGTCTACGCAGTTGACAAACCAGGTTTCTTTAACATGATAATTATCAGTTAAAACAAATGAAGTTTTACACATTTTAAAGACTCAAGTTTCTTTTGACATGATAATGTGTACGGACTTACCAAGCCACAGTTTACTCACATCAAACATCTTTTCAGCATATATATATATATATATATATATTTATATATATATATATATATATATATATATTTAACATTGGTCTTTAATAAACAATGTATTAGAGAAAATAGTCT
>JAYMFT010119041.1:0-13308 GCA_038088735.1 Panulirus argus
AGAGAAAATATATATATATATATATATATATATATATATATATATATATATATATATATATATATATAATCAAACTTGCTCGTTTCTATCCATTCCAGGGGCCACCCCAACCCACAGCAAAAAACAGCATCGTCACCCCCTACGTCCGCGTATTAGCGCCAAGAAACATACAAAGAAAGGCCACATCCATTCTCTAGCTGTCATTTGTAATGCAAAGAAACCACAGCTCCCTATCCACGTTCAGGTCTCACAGACCTTTCCATGGTTTATCCCTGATGTTTCACATGCCCTAGTTGTCAAGTAACGGCACATTGACCCCAATATACCACATCGTTCCAATTCACTCTATTCCGTGCATTTCCTTCACCCTCCTGCATGCTCAGGCTCCAATCGCTCAATATCTTCGTCATTAAATCTTTTCACCTGTTTCTCCTTGTACCCTCCAATTCTGACATATATCATATTTGCCAACCTTTTCTCATTCATTCTCTATATACAATAAAGAAAAGTTTCAAATAGCTTGGCAATTACTGTCCTTTCTGCCTCACATTAATTATATGGAATCTTCTCGAGACAATTAAAACACAAAAGATTTATCATCTGTCGCTGCTGAACACGTCTGTTTAGATTAGGACATAGCTTCCCAAACTTTACATAAACATCGTGTATTGATGTCCAAGTCAACCAACAGATTCTGACACTTAATGTGCGAGAGTTTACAACGAGCAATATAGGATAGACTCGACCATTCTTAGGATTTTTAATTTTCCAGAAATCAACTGGGAAAAACTATCTCAGGTGTAAAAAGAGAATCTGAAAGACTTAAAAACTTTGTTGAAGTCAATTCTCTCAACCAAATCACAAAATGACCCAAATAATGCAACGCATTACAACACAATTAGGAGAAAGACGAAAAGACTCATCAAAAAAGCCATGAGAAAATACGAAGTGAGTATTGCAAGAAATAGTAACAGAGATGCTAAAACACTTTATATAAATATCAATAATGAGAAACATATAAGAAGTAGGATAGGACCATTAATAAATCATGATGGAGAACCTGTTGTTGGTCCAAACCCAAAGGAAGGGCCACTTTTAAACGTCAGTTTTTGCAAGAAAACATATTCACTCCCATGCACGACAGAAACAACAAAACCAACAATAAGCTAAATGGTACTCCCCAGATATTGCAAGTTATACAGTTCAGAAATAAACTTTGCAAGCTTAAAAAATAAATTACCTAAATATTGCAATACAAGACAATAAGAAGAAATGTGAAATGACTTATCAAGAGAGCCAAGAGGGAATCCGAAGTTGAGTAAGATATATCAATAATGAGAAACATTTGAGGAGGATTGAACCATTAGTAAAGGAGGATAAGGAACCGGTTGTGGATGATAAAAGCATAGCAATAACACTGAACTTTTTTTTTTACGTTCTGTTTTTACACTAGATGGGAGCGACACGAATTTGGAGACTTCGATAATAATCACTCACACGATACCAGAAGCTATCATCACATATCGAGAAGTAC
This sequence comes from Panulirus argus, assembly GCA_038088735.1. Taxonomy (NCBI): domain Eukaryota; kingdom Metazoa; phylum Arthropoda; class Malacostraca; order Decapoda; family Palinuridae; genus Panulirus; species Panulirus argus. The sequence goes on from JAYMFT010119041.1 coordinate 1,535, forward strand.
TAACACAGATAGATAAATTGAAGACTAATAAAGTTCAGGTCCTGAGCATTTTTATCCACGCGTTATTTGAAACCTCAAACACGAAATTACCAACCGTTAAACTATATTTTCGATTAATCTCTCCAGGGCGTAGTAGTCCCGGAGGACTGGAGACTGGCAGATGTCACTCCTATTGTTATAATTTTCATTATACTTGATCGCCATTTCCCGCGTTAGCGAGATGGCGCCAGGTAACGGAGAAAGAAAGACCCATCCACTCTCATACATTCATACATAAATACATATATATGCACATACACGTACATATACATATGTATATACACAAACATTCACACATATACATATATATACATGCATCTACATATTCATACTTGCTCACCTTTATGCATTCCCGGGTCCACCCCAATCCACAGCAAAAAACAGCATAGCCACCCACTGCGTCAGCGAGGTAGCGCCAGTAAACATACAAAGAAAAGCCACATTCGCTCACATCCATTCCCTAGCTGTCATGGGTAACGCATCGAAACCACAGCTCTCTATCCACCTCCAGGCCCCACAGACCTTTCCATGGTTTATCCCAGATGTTTCACATACCCTGGTTCAGTCCAGTAACGGCACATTAACTCCAGTATACCATCGTTCCAATTCACTCTATTCCGTGCATTTCTTTCACCCTCATGCATGTTCAGGCCCCAATCGTTCAATATCTTCTTCACTCAATCCTTCCACCTCCTGCTTCTCCTTATTCCCTCCACTTCTGACACACATACTCTCTTTGTCAACCTTTCCTTACTAACTCTCTATATACAAGAAAGAGAAGCTGCAAATTACTTGACAATTAATGTCCTATTAGCCTCATATCAATTATATGTAAACTTCTAGAGACAATCATTAAAATAAAAACTATTTATCATCTGCCGCTATTGAACACTTGTCTGTTTAGATTAGCACACAGCTTTCCAAATTTTACATAAACATCGTATATTTATGTCCTAGTCAACCAACAGATTCTGACACTCCACGTGCAAGAGTTTACAACAAGTAATACAGGATAAAACTCGATCATTCTTAGGGATTATAATCTTCCATAAGTCAACTGGGAAAACTATCTCAGGTGCAAAAAGTGAATTTGCTAGACTTAACAACTTTGTCGAAGACACCTCTCTACCAAATCAGAGAATGACACAAATATTGCAACGCATTATAACACAATTAGGAGAGATATGAAGACTCATGAAAAAAAAGGCCAACAGAGAATAAAAAGATAGTATTGCAAGAGATAATAACAGGTGATGCTAAAGACTTTACAGATATATCAATAATGCGAAACATATGAGAAGTGGGATAGGACCATTAATAAATGTGGGGAACCTATTGTTGGCTGATGCCCAAAGTGCCAGTTTCAAACATACGTCTTTGCAACAAGACACATTCATTCCCATAAACGACAGAAACAACAAAACCGGGATGGAATAGTCCCACAAGACTGTTTACTGTGTCACTCCTACATTCAAAAAGGGAATCCGCGAACTGCTTGGCAATTACTGTCGCAATACCCTCACTCCATAACATTTAAACTTCAGGAGTCGGTTATTAGACAAAATCGTAACCTGCCTGGAACAACACAGTCTGATCAATGATACACAGTATCGTCTTGGAAGGCGATGACCATGCCTTAAAAAAATCTTTTGATTTTTATAAATTATTCAATACTTATGACAAGACCAAAGAAATAATCATTATATTTATGGACTTCCAGAGTGCATTCATCATAGTCCCCAATGTTAAATTGCTACATAAGGTCCAGGCCTTGAGAATTATTGCTTTCAAAGGAAAGTGGATAGAAACCTGCTTACGTAATAGGAGGCATAGAGTCGTAATGAAAGGGGAATCCTCACCAAGGTCACGCGTTACTAGTGGGGTCTCCCGTGGATCCATATTTGGGTCTATCCCTCTCATAACTTAATATTAATGATACTGATATGACCTGAATAACTAGAGTCCAAATTTGCAAATGACACAAAGATCGGCAATGCCATATCAATTGAAGAAGACTAGCTAAGATTACAAGAGTATCTGGATAAAATAGCTGAAAAGCCTAGATTTTGGCAAGTCATTTATCGTCAATAAATGTCAGCTGTTACAAGAAGGAAACCTCAACAACAAAAAATCATAAACTGATGCGCCACAGGATAAAGGAAGGATATCTCTAGTGTGATAGATCAGTCACTATCTCCAAGAACTTCAAAATCTCCCGGCATTGTAATAAAGATGCCAATAAAGCAAATACGATGTTACAATTTATTGCCAGAAACTTTTCATACATAAGCAAGAATGTGATATTGCAACTATACGTAAGTCTAAGAGCAGCTTGAGCCCCCAACTTTGGCAAGGATATTCTTAAAATGGAAGCTGTGCAGCGAAGTGCAATTAAATTGATCTTTCCATGCGTAACAAACCATATGAGGCTAGATTGCAAGAATCAAAACTGTTCTCCCTAAGCATGAAGCGTCTCCGCGACAAATAGCGCCTACACTACCAATGAGAGAATACAGGCTAAAACTTTGAAGTCGCCGAGCATTAGTAATATGGACTGTACAAATTATTTCTTTACCAACATTACTGATGCGTGGAATAATAATAATAATAATAATAATAATAATAATAATAATAGTATTTTATTCAAAAAAAAAAAAAATTGTTACATAATTTTCTAAGGGCAAAAGAGAGAAGGGGTAAGAGAACGACATAAATGGGAGACCAACAAAGAGAGCAATGGAGGAAGTGGTAACATGCAATAAAAAGGTGAAGAGATGGATTGTGTTTTTCGAAGGACTGTTGATGAGTTAGATGAGTAGGTGAAAATGTGGAGTGTTTGGGATATGGAGGTAAGAGGAGTGAGTCATGGCAAGTAGTTTGGCGAAAAGAATAAGTGCCTTGCATAACTAGTGTAATAAAGCAGGTGGGATGGATAGGACTGCCGTTGAAGTTCCCAAGAAGAAAGGTGAAAGTATTGTTCACCGGTTTGACAGAATTTTTAATTACACATGGCTCTATGTAAGGGTACCTCAATGTTCGAAGAATGCCTGAATAGAGCCACTATATAAAAGCAATGGGGACAAAAATTAACTGTTTAAATCACAAAGGCTTACCCTTGTGTAAACCTGGTAAGATATACGAGGGTGGTGATACGTAGAGAGCATCAGACTAAAGAGAAACAATGTAGTTTCAAGAGTAGCAGAGTAAATACGTATCGTGTTTGTTGTAAATCTCTCGAGATATATCCCCAGAAAAAAAGATATTAATATGGCATTTAAGCGTGGAAAAAAAAGTATGATAGGATTCATAGAAATGCTGTCAGGGAGACGAAACAAGGAGTAAGTCAGCATAGGGGTACATGACAAGACAATGGGCTCAGGCTAAGGCGGTAGAAGATTCCAGAAGGCTTCACCATGGAGCCCAGATCCCAGATCATCCCTGGGGCCCAGGGTATTGTCAAACCCCTAGCATAGTAATACTGCCCTAACTCATATCATTCATTCTAATACTAAAAGTCATACTATGAAGAGATTAAATTTTCAACACTACACTAAAATTGCAAAGCGATCATCCCTGGAGCCAAAGGTATTGTCAAGCCGCCCTGCCCCTGATACACTAATACTGTCCTAGCTCATATTCAATACTAAAATTCATACTGTGAGATTAAATTTTCAACACAATACACTAAATCTGCAAAACGAATCATAAAATCCATAACTGAATGGCGATACGGAGCTGAACAAGACAAGGCAAATACCGGTGCTCAGAAGTTATGCTCCGAAGCCTGTATTCTCATGGTTACATCAGTTCTGCAAAACAGACTCTCCCGATATTCAAACTTAATATAGATACTGTTAAATTGGTCCTTTCACGATAACTTTCCTACAATCGGAATTTGTCCGAGATTTTCATCAGCAGGACATTCATAGTCCAGTCTTATAAATGTGATATGCAAGAAAGGCGAAGATGAAGTTTACATTTACGAAAGATCAATACCAGCATCTTGAAACTAATAGCTATTTCACTATAAAACAATCACATTCACCGGGTCATCACTTTAGAGTCCTATGGGTGTTTCGTAAACAATCCTTTCCACAGAAGTTTTACAATATTTCTCTATAATTCAACACACGTAACAATCGTCACTGAAATCATTACACCAACTGGAACAATAAACAAAAAATATGCTAATTACCGGCATATGCAGCCGAGAAGAGTTAGCTTTTAAAATCCCGGTTCGTAACACTCGACCAGCCGTACCAGCCATCTTGGCGATTAGGCAATAGTGAAAGGCAAAAGAAGTCCATAATATACAGTACATTAAGTGCCCTATAATCTTCATCCGAAATGAAGTGAAACGAAAGGAAAAATATCGAAGCGTTTATCATTTCTGATTATCATGATTTATTTTCACACACTAGATTTTGTGGTTAGAGCTTCGAATAATGATCTTAAGATTTTCGACTACTTTAGTCATGCACTGCCTTACAAATCCATCAGCTGTTTCCCTACGAATGAAGAAAAGCTTTCGTAACATAAATATCAGTATCTGCCTCTGGGTTTATAGCATAAAACTAAGAAGAAAAATATTGTACTTTCATAATTGATAAGACAAAGAAAAATCCTTTTCACTCCTGTCGGTTACAAAATGCTACTACTAACTTGTAATGGTTCTAAATGTATGGTAAAGATTTGAGAATATACTCAGTTTGATAATGATATTTCCATATGTATGAATATTTCATGTTTTTATAATATGTACTAACCTTTCATCAGTTTCTAAAATTATTGGAACTTCCCGCCTCAAGGGTTTTTCGCAAAGACTTCGCAAACATTACAGAGCGTGAAAACTTTTTGTTCATTGACTACACTCTTAACTTTGCGAATTGTTTTTAAAGAAAAATCATATATTACTGATATCGACTAACATCAAGCCTCGAAAAATGCCTGTACTTAAATCCTTCCGGTGCTTGACCTGTGACGTCACGGACCGGTAACCTTCGTCGAACACAATGACTGAGAGATCGTTCAAATCGTAGCAAATATCGAAAGACATCGGTGTTACAAATTGGTAAAAAGTGATCATCCACCATGAGTGGTCCCATACCATTTTTGGGCAGTAAAATTAGCCTTATATCCAAATCAGAAATTCGGTATGAAGGGATTTTGTACACCATCGACGCTCAGGAGTCGATTATCGCTCTGGCCAAGGGTAAGTTTTGTTTGTTTACAATACAAGGCGGAAGTTGGAACATGAATAAATTTTTATCTAACCCTTGTACCCTAACCAATTGCTATTAGTCATATCTGTGTTGGCTTAGGCATTCTTAAGGCATTTCGGATGGATTTTTCTACTTATTACGCCGTTTACTTTGCCAAGTCGCACTTTCGCTTAGTGACGCATATAACTCCATAATTGACATATTAAATTTCATGTCTTTTAGGGCAACTTTCTACTTTGGTACGATATGATTTAGTATTGGAAATTATCACGTGGTATTATGTTAACGTTATTTTTGTTGAAAAGTTTAATAAGGTATTGTTTACAAACTGATGGATACATTCTTCAACTGTCATTCACAGTTCATTTCTGTGTACATGTGATTATTATCATGATTGACCTCTGTGGTTTATTCGGTAACTCGTAATAAGTAAAGTGTGGTTATATATAGCAATTTTACATTGTTATAGATTAGAAGTGTATCGTTTTTGCAGAAATTCTAACAAAAGTAGGTTGAATGGTTGTACCTAGTTAAATTGTTTAAGGAGAATGGAACATTATTGTGAGGCAATGAATAGACCCCATTGTTCAAGCAGGATGTTGAAGTAGACTGAAAATGTGGCTGTATTTAAATATAGGTAAAGTTCAAGTTTAGAGGCACCATATGAAATAGGATTTGGAAGAATGTAGTATTTATGGACTCGTTACATTTAATAGAAGGAATTTAGATTTAGGGGGCATGGATTAGAGCATCTTCTTGATGTGATATTCTGTGGGTCTATGATGATTCAAGAAAAAATTGGGTAAAAGTAAGTGAAAGTTAGAAGTCACCACAGTCAAGTACAAATTTAGCTCTGCATTCCTGTTCGTGAGTGGTTATAAAGGAATAATTTTAACATTGCAATACAATTAGCTTTGAATATTGAATGATTTTATTCTGCAGTGCTTTTGTAGTGTTTATAAAGATGATTGGAGCTTTATGATATATTAATCTGTATAGTGAAAGACGGAAAGCTTTGGTAATGTATATGAGGATGAATGTGGTTGATTTGTGGCAAAGTGGGTAGTACATTAGTAAAATATCAACAGAAGCTGTTAATACTTCATCCTAGGTAGCGATTAGCATTGCTTACTTTTAGTGCATGCACGGACCGCCCATGGTGGAGCCTTCCAGTTAACTGTCAACCCAGATATTTATCCTCCAGAAAGGGTTGGTTATTACATTGTGTGCTTGGATTAGAACATGGCTTGTAATACATATATAGCCTAAGTGAGATGGCTAACATTAAAAGTATCTGCTGAGGGTGTAACAGAACTTCAAAATATGCTAAAACATCAAAATGTATGACATTGTGTATGCCATGAAAATAGCCAAGTGTTCACTTGAGCCAGTGGAAATTCCTAAAGAAAAAAATTCACTGAGATGTTTTCACCAGAACAAATCCCCGAACATTGATGTGCAGGTATTACAAACCCTGAACTATCCTAAAATTAGCCGAAGTGGACCAGAGTAACACCGTATATGCCATTTAAATTGTGCTCAAAGAGCTAGTATAACAATATTGATAATGATTCATATCCAGAGACAAAATAAATTTGCTTAGTGTTCTGACCAGAATGGTCTCTCAAACACCAGCACAGTTACATCTTAGCGTAATAGGGATTTTTGCCTTAACCCCCCCACCCCCTCACCAAAAAAAAAGTTGGAGCATGTTGATTAGATAACTAATGTTAAGTATTAGCTTGATGTTGAATTGGAAGTGTGTTTGTGAATTTTTCAGGCCCATTATGATCACCTTTTAACATTTTAAGGAATAAACAGTTAGATAATCCCTCCTGACTATGTTTGTAATACTTGGACTTACTTTGTGCATATGGCTAATCCTATCCGAGTTTTTTTTTTTTTTTTTTTTTTTTTTTTTTTTTTTTTTTTTCCCAAAGGAAAGCATTTCTAGTGGAGTATTCCAGTGAGGCACTCGGAACAATCATTGGCTGCTAAGCAACCACAAGCACTCGGCACCTGCATAGTGAAATAAAGATCATGAATTAGTCCCACCTCAACACGAATGGCACGGTTCTTTGCAACAGCACTAGCACATTTAAACTAACCCTCAAGTAGAAATAAAAAGTTTGCAACTGCTCTATACCTCAGCAACCAGTCCTTACATATTGACTTGATACCCATGTTATAAGGGGTTAAATTCCAGACCAAAAAATAGCCCCAATATAATTCCCATGTATGAGCTGTTCATGAATTTTGTTTAATATACTGCACTTTATTGTGATGTAAGTGTGACTGTTTAGTGATTCTTACTGAGGATGCTGGTGATGAGGGATAGAAGTAGGTGATGGTGGAGTGGGAAGGGAATGGAGTGAAGGGCTTTTCAGGCCTTCCAAAGTATCTTAGATTTATCACATTTCAGTATATTTGTTTCTTGATATATTTGGCAATTATATTACCTATTTTGTGGCACATTAAGAACATGAAAACTTTGTGTTTCTTATAAGGTTACTGTTAGTGGCTGGAATGTCATAAGATCCAATGATATTTTGTATCGATATTATAAAACTTTATAACCAAAGAATAAAATAAGATATACTTTGTATTTCTAAAATAAGATATACTTTGTATTTCATTATTAATTAAACATAATATCTGACAAAGATACGAATTTTCTTGTTGCTGTTGGGAAAAATTGGTGTTCTACTAATTTCATACCCTCATGCTCTAATGTCTCTATTAAAAAACATTGTTGTCTGAGCAGTACTAATTTGGGGACCACCCCCACTATTCTAGTTTTGGCTGTATGTAGGATAAGAGCAGCCTGTTTGATATTTCCTTGCATAAATATTTTAGCTACTTTGATATTTGCTAGTAAAAAGTTTCACCATGATTATTCTTCTAATATGGGACTATAGCAATAGGTTAGAGACATTATCAATTTTAACTTTGTCTCATGCTTATTACTTTGTTTTTTCGGGTTGAATTTTACCATCCATGTGTCAAACTAACTTTGGAGTCTGTGTAGGTCCCATTGTAAATTGATACAGTCCTTGCTTTTTACCTCTCTCATTGCCTTTCATCTCTAAATATATTCAGGTGGGAGACCATACCTTCAAGCAAGTCATTTATGTATATCAAGAAGTGATGGTCCCAGAACTGAATCCTGTGGCACTCTGTTGGTCTCGTCTCATTTTCAGGAGGCTCCTCACATGTGCATCCTTTGTTCACATCCAGAGATAATCATATATCCATTGAAGGACTTTCCCCCCACTTTCCTGCTTGATGGTTCAGCTTAATCAGCATCCTATGCTGTTTAGTGTTAGATAATTTTTTGACAGTGTAGATATAAACAGCTCACACATCCTTCCGTTTTGTCTAAGACAGAGCTCACTTTCTCGTAGAAATCAGAGGCTTGTTACATGCCTTCTCCTTTAAAACCATGCAGTCTTTCAATCATGTAATTTTTCCTCTGTGGAAAGTCATCCATTTGTTTTCAAATTATCTTGCTAAAACTGTAGACCACACTCATTAGTGAGACCAGTCTATAAACATACAAGATAAATAAATAGATTAAAGTTTATTAGATGTAGATAGCCATTTGGCTTAAAATACTTGGTTTAGGCATTACAGTTATTATTATTTGCCCTTTTCCATTCCCTTGGCTCTCTGACTCGCTTAAATGACATCTTCAACAGTATTTCCAGAGGCTTATCAGTGTATCAGCTCACATCTTTAGCACATACGGCGAAATTTCATCAGCATCTTGAGCCTTGTATGGGTCAAGACCTTTTAATATCATTTGTGTGTACATGCTTTTGTCTGAAATCATGCCTGGAAAAACTGAACATGATACCTTGGCTGCCTGATCACATCATCACAGTCTATTCAGAACCCTACCACACCAGTATAAAGGAAACTTCAGTATACTACTTTTATAAAAAACACTTTCTTCATTAGTGAAGTAACGCAAGGAACAGGTGAAGAAAAGACCCTATTCACTTTCATCCATTTTCTAGCTGTTGTATGTAACATACACATATTCCTTTTTTTAAGGCAAAGCATTAATTTTGTGCACTGGAGAAATTCATGTGATTGCTTGTATAATTTGAATTGGTGTCATGCTTTGGCAAGTAGTCTTGAAAATGTTGTAGTGCTCTTTTGCATTTCTCAGTGAATTGTTTGAATTTGTTTATATCATAGAAGAAGTTGGTATTTTTTTAGTGCAATTTTTGTTCCGCATTCGGAGAGTTTTTTCCTTTTATTTATGTGCGCTACCTTTATAGGTTTTGCTTTGCCATCCATTCATCACTTTTGTTAAGGTAAGGTCTCTGCCTGAAAGTTTGTCTTAAGAAGTAGGTAAATGGTAATGGTGTTTTTGGTTCATGTTTGAAAGATATGGTAGACTTCACAAGCTGCTGTCGTTGGATAACCATTCAGAATATTATCACATAACCCTGGGATCCTCCCAGACAGCATCTGATGACCACCTGCCTGAATTTCACCAATCTGTAGTAGTTTCCAGATCAAGTAGTCATGTCTTCCACCCCTTGAAGGTACCAAGATACCAAATATGGAAAACATTTGTACCGACAAAATTATCTGATGTATTGTGGGATGTTTTTGAATGTCAGATGGAAGATGATTTTTTACTTACAAGCATAGTTGTTTTATTGCTGCATTACATTTATTTGACAAGGAATACCATAAGTGGAGTTGCCATGGGAAATGATATTGCTGTCCATCTCGATGCCATGGTCTCGTATGCATTTTCCCCCTCTTTACTTGAGCCTGCATGCAGGCTTAAGAGTATTCCTCGATTTTTGCACGAGGGAGGAATTTGAATGATGCACCCTGGAACTTGCGGTCAGCTTTTTGGTGATTTTTTCACAGCAGAGATTTGGAAATAGCTGCTGTTCATTGCGAGTAGGTCCATGAAGCAGTCCGTTATAAGCCAGAAAGACATCATTTTTCGGTTAATGAACCCTCAACCTCTGCAGGTCGTGGTCCTGGTGTGAAGTAGTATGCAGTCTGGTGACCAGCAACAACGTAGAGTGAGTTGCTGTCTTTGAGGATTTTCAGGCTGATGGACATTTTAAATGACAGCTTCAGAATGTTTTGCCAGCATGTACCAGATTGACCTCTGATGTGAATTAGTTGGCCAGTGTGGTGAGTACAGATTCCAAATTTTGAACATTTAGGTTAAGTTGGATTTGAGGGACAGGAAAGAGTACAAAACGTACTACATTTACATCAAGGTTGCGGCTGGGTTGCCCTTTGAAATGCAATCATTCACTTGGATAACTTTTTTTCCCCTATTAAGAACTAGTAGAAATAATGCTTGCACATTATGATAAGGTAATTGCTATAAAGAAAAGTAGCACATAAAGATTGTGCCACTTTTCAGTAACACTGTTTATTCATGGTAAGCCATGTTACAGCTCAGTCAATGACAAAAGTTCGGAAAAGTGTTATTGGCATACAAGAAAATGGACCTCGTTATTTTGTACATGAATGTTATATATATATATATATATATATATATATATATATATATATATATAGCAAATGTACAGTATTTGACTTTTAGAATGTCATATCTATGGATGATATATTTATTATTTTTTTCCAGTTGCTAAAGTGGCTATACTTTGGAAGTTGTTTTATGTGCAACCAGATTGCCATTTCTTGTGTAGTCTGTGCCATTGCCATTATGATTTCCCACCAGCATAAGACTGCAAATTTTGCTTAAGTTCTTAGTAAGACAACTATGATTGGATTCGTTTGTCTGTGGATTTTGTTTTGTATTTGTGGAGGAACTGGCAGATATCTTTACGTCATGTCTTTGAGAGATGTTTTGGTCTGGGTAATAGTATTTTTTTTATACAACAATGCAAATTATCAATAATGTGCTGTAGTTGTTGAGGGAGGTTGATGTACACATTGTACCTTTCTGTTTATAATGTGTATGAAATAGTGGCTTTGTACTGGGCAACATTTTGACTGTTATTCATGTACAGTAAACAAAAAATTACACTACCCATAACTTACTGTCATGCATTAGGTTTTTTTTTTTTTTTTTTTTTTTTTTTTTTTTTTTTTCCCCACTTGGTTTATAGGAAGCTAGTAGTACAAAACTATCCTACAAATGTGTAGTATGGGACTTGTGCAGCTTCATGGATGAACTACATCCAGCAGTAGGAAAAGGATAGACTTTTTGGTGTAAGAGTGCAGAAGGATAGACTTTTTGGTGTAAGAGTGCCTCAGAAAGGTTGTATTCTTTTTCGTACATCTGTTTATGAAGATATAACCTTGCAAAAGGTAACGTTTTACTTTTTGTAAAACTACAGGTAGATGGAGTCTGCCAATGGCTGTACATTATATATGTATTATTTATTTATTTATACTTGATCACTGTTTTCCGCATCAGCGAGGTAGTGCCAGGAAACAGATGAAGAAAGAACCATCCACTCATGTACACACATGCACATATATGCACAATACATGCATATA
>JAYMFT010119052.1:0-13307 GCA_038088735.1 Panulirus argus
TATATATATATATATATATATATATATATATATATATATATATATATATATATATATATATAATGTATGTATGTATAAAATCATAACAGATCTAGATTCAAGAAACTATATTTTTCCTCACTAAAATTGGTGAGACTGAGGGAGTAAATTCGTGGTGTGATGGAAGTGGCTCTGATCAAGGACCTGGCCGTTATCTCACTCACGATATGGACTCCAACCCGAATCTTCCTGATCATGAAATGAAATTTAGAGGGACAAAAAAAAAATTTCTGGTCATGCGATACACGTCGAGGTTCAGAAAATAGTTCCACTACTCTTTTAATAAAGATTCTGGACTCATTTTTCTCCCGAAATGTATTAAAAACTGTATTTTACAAAATTCTGTTAAGTAGAACAGGGGAGACGCCTTGTACACACAGCAGGCCAAGCATTCCAGTGATTTCCTCAGTGCTGAGAGCTGTGGGCGAGAGTGTGAGATGCGGGGCAGGGAAGCCGGGAGGGCCTCACACACAGGATGCTGAAGGACCCACACCCACAACCACTTTAGCGTCACCTGCAGCAGCTGCCACTAAGGGCAACAAGGTAACAATGAAAGGTCAGCCGTGTTCCCTGGCGGCGTGATCATTAAATTACTCCTTCCCAGGATGCCAGTGACGTCATACGCCCACAGGGGGTGGGGGGGTGGGAGGGGATATATCACATGATCATCTTCCTCTCCAGTGGGTTCAGGCTGGCAAAGTCCATGGGAACGGCAACTGGCAAGGGAGCTGCTGTCAAAGGCATGAATAACCTGTCAACGTCGTATATACGGAGTAAAACATACCAGCAAAACTCGTTCAGATTTCTGTATGCAAATAAGATACAGGTCCAATAAAGCTTCGTGAGCGAATAATGCCCAGATGAATATCGAAGGGAGACGCGGAGAAACCCGCTCTCACCACCGTCGCTGATGTAAACAAACCAGCAGAGCACATTCAGATTTCTGTCAGCATTTAAGAAACAGGTTCAATAAAGCCTCGTAAACAAGCACCAATGTTCAAATGAATATCGAATACACAGAGAGAGGGACAGGACCAGCCCTCATCCAAATTGGTAGCTAGCTCCTCGACCCTCACGGTAACACACACACGTCGGCCGCCACGCTGCCGGAACTATCAACAGATAATGATTTTCAATTCAACGCGACGGGCGGCAGGAGGAGCACCGCCTCCCACGCCATCTGCACACCAGGCATATGACAAACGTGAACATCGAACCGACTGGTGGAAAATAAACGAGAAAGATTTTTCTTTCCCCGGTCGTACCCTGGTGGGAAAATAAATATATGTGCGCTGCATCCAGCCAGTGGTAGTTATGAAACACACCCACCTTACACCAAGCCCACTTATCCTACCTAACATAACTAGAAGTTTACCATGAGTTTACTGTCATCTAATGTGCCAGATTGATTCAGGGAAGCTACAAAGGCAAGCACGTTCTTGACTCCGATCCCTTTTTAAACTCTGTCAATCCAGGGCGAGTTTGTTAACCCCATTACTATTTTACTTTCAAGATTTCTCTAGTTAAATGGCAAGAGGTGATGGTGCTACCGGCCCTGTAAGAACACTGGTCCCGGATCCGTTATTACATTAGAAAAAGAAGCGTCTGTATTGTATGATATAGGTTTAATGATGGTATGGAAGCAAGCAGTGGAAATTACTTTATATCAAGCACGACGGTGCGAAACTTTGCGTGCTATTACCGGTCTGACCCAAGGCTGACCCGTTTTGCTCAAGTGACGCACCGTCGTCCTTGAGGAATAACAGTGACGCTGACCGCGACAAACACGTCTCAGCATTTTCTTTCCAGACCCTTCTAGAAATGTCCGTGACGTGAGATCTCCTTCAGTCACCAAACGCTGGGAGGAGAGCTCGTCCATGATGTCCAATACCTCGAACAACACCTGCCACGTCATACATCACGATATGCCCCTCACCACCTCTCACCACCACTGTCCTCAGCCCACACGGTAGCATCGCCCGAACCAATATCCTTCAGAGAGTGAAGACCCCTCCCTCCCGCCTGTGGTAGTCCGCTGGCTTCATCACCTTGACCCTTCTCCCCTCCCCCTCCCCACTGCCACAGCCCCTCCCGACACTGCTCGTGGCCTGTGTGTCCACGAGAACACGTGCGTGGATAGCATAGCTTGTGCTGCACGCAATATATACATACATGTAAGACCGACACGAACATAAACACACACCTTCCTATTTATAGCCCAAATGCTCCAGCTGTATGCATTTTCTGTATTTATTTTCAGCCTTCGATTACCGTTAATTCAACAAGACAATGATTATCAGTATTATAATTATCATTATTTTTAGCCTTAGGTTGCCGTTTATTTCATAATAACAATTATCAACATTATTATTTTCATCATTACTAGCATTAAGGCTTTACAAGTTGCAATTATAAACTGGTGAAATAAGTTTTCCCTCGTCGTAGACTTTCATTATGGAGCTTATTGTGCGACGAACCAGATGGGCATCCGACACGCAGGCCTGGCCATCACACTCACGGACCGCATCTTTGTTCTCCAGGGTCGTGCCATCGAGTTCAACGGTCGTGCCTTCGTGTCCAAAGGCCTTACCGTCGCGCATAAAGCTCGTGTCGTCGTGTTCAAAGGTCGTACCTTCGTGCTCAAAGGTCACACCGTCTCAGTTCACAAGGTTGAAGAAATCACACCGCGCCACAACACAGTAATCCCGCCCGTGAGGTGTAGCAGGTCTAAGGTATTGTATGGCGTTTGCTCTCAGTCACTGGCTTCACTGAGGGAGAAGGGAGGTTCCCTGTGAGAGCCACACCTCACTACATTCACACACACCAGGTCCACTTGAATGGCTTTATGTCAACAAAAGCGGACCACTATACCACTGAAGCGTTCACTCTAACTGTTAGCATAAGTATAAATATAAGTGAATGATGTTGACTATTAGTGTTGCATTTACACTATAAATGAGACCTGTGAAATAAACGTCCTTATGGCTAACTTTAACCGCATCAGGTTAACTTTAAGTACACCACGTTAACTAAAAAAGAAAGTGATTACATAAAACATATGAGAATAAGGTGCATATCGAGAACGAGGGAGAGAAACCATTGCATCAGCTAGAAATATGATGAGAACAGGAAAAGGAAACGGTGGATAGATTATTATCCCGACCACACTTCCACCAGCACTAACACAAACACACACACACACACACACACACACACACACAATCATCGCCAACCAGCAGAGAGAAATATTTTAATTACCTACCATCGCAAATGGTATGAAGTGAGGTGAAGAACATGAGTGAGGAAAAGGCACAACCTACACCAGGAGCCTCTGACACACACACACTCACACACACACACACACACACACACACACACACACACACACACAAGCATATTGGCTTTTGGATCAAGCACCAACCTTCACCAGGAGACTTACTACAGAAAATAAGAGTAACATCGAAGGAGGAAAATAGTTTCTCTCCAAAGTAAGACAGTTAAAACGACGCTTAGTGTCATATTCTGATAACTGTTAACAAGAAAGAGAGAGGATCCACGTACACAAGTACGGACATGGAAAACTATTTGCCCGTGGAAAAGCATTAAACGTCTGGGTGTTAGTCTTAAATCCGTTCCTGAATAACGCCAAGATCATTAATCGATTAAATTCAATGATAAAGTAAACATTAGTCAGTGGCGCAATTAACAGAAATGTTCAAACGACAAATGAATTATGACTGCGTCACCCGAACGTTTCAACACCCTTAATATCCTGCCCAAACTCTCGTACCATCTATCCTTATCGCTCATTCCACCAAAAAAAGAATTTTCATAACGAAGTCTTTTTTCATTTTCTCTCCAACAAATGGTCCCTGTGTACTTATCACCACACACTAGAGAAAAAAGAAGCAATTCATGAAATCCTGTGAGCCAATAAGCGACTCGTCGAGACCAACACACATAGCCACACATGTCGAACAACATGTTTCCTGGCATCACAAGTTCAAGCACTTCCCACCAACTTACTGAGACAGAATTCTCGTTACCCTTGTGTTGCAAAGACAGGAACACATACAATGAAAAAATACAGATTCTGTTAACAAAACGAACATACTAATATTAACGATTTGCAGTTTTATATATTCGAAAATAAAACAAATATTTCTGTTTTCATTGAACATTACATACTGAAAGTCTGGTTCCCTGTTGCGTCTAGCAACTGACCTGTCTTTAAACAACACAGGCAGTGCACAAAATACTGTACAGAATGCCAAATAACGACATGGGGCAAGTCCGAACTATCGCAGTATTTAAAATACTGTCCGGAATGCCAAATGACAGCAAGGGGTAAGTCCGAACTATGGAAACGTTTACGCGCATGACTGAATTTTCTGCGTGAATCTGCATATTTCTGCGTGATTCACATGTAATGACTGCATGAAACGCGAACCTGCCAGTTGGTCCACTTGGCAACCTTACACCAGCGATGAGTGTGGCGTCACATCAAGAAACTTTCGTTTTACGGCCCATCATAATCAACGAATACCACCTCCACTACCCGCAGTGGTGATGAGGATCGGAACCCTGCCAGAGACACAAACCACACACAGCTCACGAAGCTGGTATACCCGTGTTATATAACCTTTCACTCTCCCCCACACTCGCGCTCAACAAACTGACAGTCGAAAAATGTTCGTTAGATATGAGATCCGGTGAGAGAGAGAGAGGGAGAGGGAGGGAAGAGGCACGGAGAAAACTCAGTTTCCTTGGCCCGTAAGTTCATTACAAGGCATCAGTCCGTCCTGCCTTATCACACTGCCTGTGGTATTCACCTGCCAGTCAGGCGTGGCGCCAGTTATCAAGACGTTCACCCAGTATGTCGATCAGGGAAGCCCTCGGCAGGTGTCACCATGTGTGGGTGTTGGGGCGAGGTGGGGAACGGGAGGAGAAACAACCACGTCTACCACGGCAATAATTGAAGAGAATTGCCAGAGTTGCGCTCTCTCTGGGAACTGAGGCTTCCTTACTTTCAAAAACAATATTTATGACTCAATCAGTAAATGAAAACAATGTAAAATGCCTCAAAAAATGCATCAGTAGCCAGATGGTCTATTAATGAGGTGGTCAGGTAGTCAAAGCTAGATAACTTGTGAACCTCGGTCACACATTCATCATATATAGCAATCAAGCGGTCAAAGGTCAGGTAGTCAAAAGTCACACAACCTGGTGCAGACAAACGCGTGAAGCAGTCTGAAACGCCAGCAAACTATCGAGCAAAGTTAGGACCTCGAGAAGGGGACACGAACAGGTTCTGCACAAGTTCCTGGGGCCTTAATCTAAGTCAGCTTTTATATCCTGGCCTGCTCTGGTCCCCTCCAAAAGGCTAACTTTAATTCAGATTTAGCTTACATATGGCAGGGTCAGTGACCTGAAGGCTCCTGCTGAACGTCCGATGCAGAGAACTCATCCGCTCAGGGTGGGAGCTTACCTCCCAACCCCGACTCCCCTGAGCCATGAGCAGCCAACTAGGTCAATGAGACCTGGTGCGGCTGATCATCTGATCAATAATACCATAGCGGCTGCACCTAATATCAGCCGGGCTCCTCATCTGCATTGCTAAAACATCTTCAAATAATGCCTTTTCGAATATGGATAAATAATGCAGTTTAAACATAGGTTCATTTGCCCAAGAGATCTATATTTTCATATCTCAACAGATCTCACTCCCTCTCGTGTATGCCTCACAAGCGGTGGTGGCATTACACAAACTTATCCTGTGAGGGGTGTATAGACGCCATGCGAACGACGGTGCGACCCTTGAACATGCAGGTACGATCCTTGAAAAAGCACACGTCATTTCGACCCTACTATATACCGCTGCGACCCTAATACACGACAATACGACCTCCTGGGTCTGATGGTTTGGCCTTCAACCTAACCCTAAAAGTCTAATTCAAAGATCACTCTATCATATCCAAGGGTTGTGCAGTCGTGCTCAACGCTGGGTCGTATCTTTCGTGTTCAAAGGTCGACTTGTCGTGCTCGAGCGCAAGGAAAGGCCGAGGTACGTGTCATGTCCAAGGTCAGCTGCAGGCTGGCTGACGTCAGCCGGTCGCCAAACAGCACCTCAGGCCTCGTCTTGTCAATTCGCATGTCATTTACCTTACGTTGTTCATGTCACGTCGCTGTCAACCTCTGGTTTGCCACCGACACGCGTGGAGGTAAGTATTACAGGTGTGACATGTGCATCTGACCGGCGAAGACGCTGAGCGCCATACACTGGCTGCTGAACTGCACTACTGTTCCTCCCCTGAGAACGGATGAATGTCGGTGGATGATCACACGCCGCTGGAAGTAAAATCTTAATCCCATGTCATAAACTTACGGGAATTACTAACAACTGGAAACAGAAAATACTAGATCGATGTATTATTTACAACGGATAATGAGATCTGCACGTTAGAAGAGTTACTATAACTTCTGTTACTTCCCCAAAGTCACGTTGGCTATTGACTAAATAGCGACATACTGCGTCACTCAGGCGGCCAGAGCCAAACATCCAGTATGGGTCCAGCACTTCACCATGAACCAACAGATCACCCAGCCAGGACGGGACTAATTAAATCAGGCAGCAGTGCGCCCAATCATCAGTTGAGCTGACAAAGAACTAGTCAACTAATCAGTCAGTCCGTAAGAACATCTCAGCCACAGAGTCATCAAGAAGTTAATCAGTGACTACAATGGAGCCATTCAGCCAGAAATTACTACATTTGCAATTTAGGTCCCTAACGATATTAACTTAGGCATATAGACGAAAGTTACATCAGAAGAGTCGCTGCTGCACTTGACAGAACAGTTTAGACTAAAGTTTAATAATCTTATGGGGTTTTCCAGAAGTGAGAAGGGCAATGAAGGTAGGGGTCATTGGCGTCCACAAGATTTCTTCCAGGAAGGAAACAAAAATGTTAACTCTATCATTAGAAATACTCATCTATAATCTGAGAGAAAAAAAAAAACGCATATTAATGATGAAATATTCTAAAAGCAACATCACTCACCGATGAGTCAATGAACTGATCCTATTCCGAGACTGATATCAAAATACGCCATCTCTAAAAATCGCTATGTTCCATTCAACACTTATGTTGTAACTCGGAGTCCATGGTAGAGCCTAGTTGGAAATTTCGTAACTTTATCGGTAATAATTGTTCAATAAAATCTGCAGAGTGAATTGACGTAAAATAAAAAAGGAAGAAATATATGCTACTTTTTCAACCAAATTTCCTTTGGGCTGAAATGTACCTAACTTACAATATCACTGGCAAAATATATTAATGTTAATTGCCATCTGCTTCGTCTGCATACTGAAGCTATGTAACACAAGTATGCCTTTAAAAAGGAACTTAATTAGAGCATTCTTTTATAAAACTTCAAGAAATTATTCCTTTACTCTTTGTGTACAACACCTCCGAACTTACTTCAGGGAATATTTTCATGAACTTACACACGAGAACGATAGAGAGCCAACCTCTGAACGCTCACTATATATACTGACGCCCACACCTTGTGGACTAAAGCATACAACTTTATAACACACACACACACACGCCTTTCTACAGTAACATCGAAAAAGGTACGAGCCGGATCCGGAGAAAATGTACGTGAACTGTGTAAAGTTACTGTTGATTTTTTTAACATGTTTTTCCTTGCTTAACTTAAATTTTACCCTACATATTACCTCAGCTTCAATACCCTGTACGCTTTCGAATAATTTATCGTCGAAGGATAAGAAAAAGGAATAGAAATCATAACCCGATGGTATAAATCCAAATACAAGGGTAAACTACCGTTCCACTCTAGTTAACATACATGTGCAAAAATAGTCTTGCCGAACTGTATCACATATACCCAAAAATCGATCGACGGGGAAAGTAAGAAATTCAGCCAACTAATCATTCGGCCCATGAACAGATCATCTTTTTGGTCACCAAAAAACTGATCAGTCACTTATTACGGCAATCCAGTCACCCAATCATTTCGCTGTCCAGGAATGAACCACCAGGTTATTAGGCAGCAAACAGTCTGCATCTGTGTAAACAAAAAGTAATAAGCCAGTCAGTCAGTCGGTCAACAACTAGTCAGCCAATCATTTCCCGTATTCAGGAACTAATTAGCCAAGCATACAGCCGGAGTTTATTTAAACAGTGATCCTAGAATAGCAAGTCACCCAGAAATAGGTCAACCATTTAATCGATGAGAGACCAAGCTGTCAGCTAGCCAGGTCCTTGGGGACGAGTGGTTGGCTAGAGACACCTTTCGTGCGATGAGAAAGATTAACTAACTCAATCAGTTAACCACAGAGGAACCATACAACCTAACCTCTAATTCAGTCATTCCGGCAATGAACAACAAACCAGTCATAAGGCAATTCGTAATGAGTCAACCGAAAAGGGAAAAAATTAGTGGACAAGTGCTCCTGTATGCAAGCATCATGAGATCCTTATTTATATTCTCGGTGGTCTGTAGGGTACAGATAGTCAACTGCCCCAAGGAGTGTGGTACAAAGACTCAACTATTTAGTCAAGAAGTCAGACAGGAGGTATTGCTCATCAACTATACGCCATGGAAATGCCATCTTGTCGATCTTAGACAGTGTTGCCAAACATATGTCGTTTTGCCAACGACCAGTTAAGGAACTACTTCAGCGGCAGTCAAAAAGCTCAAGTATCAGAGAACAACAAGGAACCACAAAAACACAAACAACGGGGAGTATGGAAGGGAGAGTTGGGGTTACGAGGTTTAAACCTCCCCCTTTCCCCCTCCCCTACACAATAAACTCAAGTTGATCTTTTATTTTTTTATTATTCTACCCCTTTTAATCCATATGAAAAAGAAAAGTAAATGTATATTCAATTGTTTAAATGATTCACGTCTGTGACCTTTGAAACAAATGTCAGTTTTTCCAGCCCAAAACATGCGTTTATATAATACAGAAAGTGCAACGAATTTTACGGAGAATTTGACAAACAGCGATTTTATCTTGAATCCAAACAACTCAGAAATCGGTAAATTCCACTACCAATGCACATTTCCAGACAAGATGGCCATTTTCATCCACCATTTCCAAAGTGGATGGACACCATACAACACATTCAGACTGAGTGGCCACCTTCATCCAACATTTTCAGACTGGGTGGCCACCTTCATCCAACATCTCCAGACTGGGTGGGCCATCTTCACCAACTATTTCCAGCGGCCACCTCCATTCACCATTTCTAGACCGGATGGCCGCCTTCACCCATTTCCACAAAGGTCGGCCACCTTCACCTACAATTTTTCAGACGGGGTGGCCACCTTCACCAAACATTTACTTAAAAAGCCATTCTCTTGAGCTCGCTAGATTCAATTATGCAAATATATTGGAAAGACGGAGAGGGATAAAACTGTCCATCTTCCGCACCCCTTCCAGTCTTACCCTACCTCCATAGACATCATCCTCCCTCAACCCCTTTTTCCACGCCAGAGAAATCCTAGCTTTTAAAACAATTTTACCGACTGTGACCATAGCTCTAGCGACCGACGCAAACAATTCGACCGACAAGTATAAAAGCATGAGCTAACACATGTATATATACACATCATAAGCCTCGCTAGGGGTGGGTCTCCCGGGCAACGTACAGATATGAAGGTTCAGTAGCCTAGCCCGAGACTCGCTCACCATCAAAACGGCCGCACAGTGTCACATATATACACATATACATTATACGCATATACACAACCATGTATACTGTATACGTAAAACTGCTACAGGGAACGGAAAACAATAAAGTGGTTAGGTTGGATTTTATATCAATGGAAGTTAACGTAATGATAAACGGTGCACTATAAATAAATAAATAAGCACACAAATTCAGTTATCCATGAGGAATTCTTATTCAAATTGCGTCACACGTTGTCACATGCACTTCCACGCTACACAAGTGCTGAGAACCCAGGCAACAAAGATCAGAACATACGTAATATCCAAAGAGAGTCCTTTATATGCTGAGCCAGACAACACAAATCACATTAAAGAATTGTTATGGCAACAGACGACGCCATGAAGCAAGCCGTCTGTCCGAACCTACAGTGTTACCAAGTGACAAGTGTTGCCTTTTATACATATCGAGGGCTATAGTTACGACCAGGCCCCCCCCAAAAAAAAAAAAAAATGAAAAAGATTTAAAGGCAACAGAAAAAAAATAATTACAGTAATCTCAGAATTTTTGAAAAGGAAAAACTGCCTCTTGAATATGAGCCATGACATAATTCCAACGTAATACACAAGAAGGTTAAAAAGTCTCAAGAAAGAGCAGTGTACGGAAAGGAACGGACAACATTTAACCCGACGTCGACTTGCCTACAACAACGTGATAACGTTCTGCGTGGTCTGGCTATAGGCGGGAAGACAAGCAGCCAACTCCAGGGTAAAGGAAACGGTTTTGTATCTACAGAAAGGGAGTACCAAGATGTGAGGGCAGTATTCTATACATGGATGAACCAGTCTTTTGTATCAGGGGAACAACTAAAGATGAGTTTTCGACATATGAACAGAACTTTTCTTTTTTCTTTTAGGCAAGACTTGAGTATTTGTAATGTAATGTTACAAGATTGGTTAAATGTTATGGTGATAAATGTTTCTGGTGTAGAGAGGCAGGTTATAGAGACACCGAAGGATATGAGAAAGCTGTGAAAGTTTTGAGAGAAAAACGAGAAATCGTCGTATTTCAGTGGTTTTCACCTTGACCAGGTTTAAAGGCAGCTTTGACGAGACGAGACGGGGCAGAGATCGATCAAGAGATGGGGGAGATCTGAAAGATATGGTCTCATTTGAACCTTGCGGATAATGGAAGGCAGTGCCACTCCGTCCCTCCAGCAACGCTGCACAAAAACTCCTCGCGTCCTTCCTCCCTCAGTGGGCCTGAGCCTTCACATCCCCAGATTAGATTGAACCCACCCCGAGCAAAATGGGACGATCTTTGAAACGGCGACGGTGCGACTAAAGGAGGGGAGCTAAACTCGTTCTAGCCTCCCCGCCGCTAGCCCCTGCAGGTGCAGCAGAATCAAGAGAGTGGTTCGCACCCTCTAAGAAGAGGGTTAAAAACCCTGAGGAACCAACACCAACATCAGAGTCCCTGTGCCCCTACCTCCCATCGCCATCGACGCTAAGCACCATACCGGCCAGACTCCCGACAGTGCCGACAAGGAAAGCCAACTGGAGCACGGGGCGATTCTACCTCAATACTCGATTCAGAAAATGTGTGTGTGTGTGTGTGTGTGTGTGTGTGTGTGTACTACTTCTCTCCCATTTGTGTATTACGTGGACAATTTATGCTCCTGCTGCCCGCTCTCTTTAACTCCTGATATTTTATGGTAATATATGTAAACTTATAACGTGTACCCATCCATCGACTAACCACAAAGGAAAGGATGAACATCTGGGTTGTGTGTGTGTGTGTGTGTGTTATGGAGAGGGAGTTTCACACTTGTGTTGTCCCGTCTCTTAACCTTGCATATATATAGTGTATAAGAACATAGGCACACAACACATCAGTCTAAGCCAGATACCCATTCATCGACCAGTCCTGACGATAGGACGAAAAGCTGAGATTGGCTGTGGGCCGACTGCCGCGTCTTAAGACTTGAACCCTTGCGGAGTTATAAGTGTAAATACAACAACGTCCTACTGTGCGCCAGCGTACAGCCCAGTCGACTGGCGCCACCTAAAGTACGGTTAGATACAACAGCCACAGGTGTGGTGTCTACCGACCTACTCTCACATCTACCCAACCGTTCTTATTGTTTCTATCAACCGCACACGCTACTGGTGTTGAGCACGACCGCATGACCCTTTGGCAGGATGGGAAGTCCTTCAAGCACAGCCCTTGGGGATTGATGGCCTCGCCACTGACCTGACCCTGGTCGTACTCTCGTGTTTCAAAGGTCGTCCCGTTGGGGTCAGGGGTTCGGGGAAGGATAATCCTCGGTACACAACTTGATTTACTAAGGCTTCACAGGTCCAAGCCGCCCGTCTCCTCACCAACCCAATCAGCACCTCACACCACCAGCAGGAGGTGACCACAACCTGACCTCTAACCCCCCCACCCACCACTCCAGCGCCAGGTGCTGACTGACACCTCTAGCACCCTCCGCAGCCAACCCTTTGCTCCGTACTCCGAACACCTGTGGCTATCAGGAGCATTCTTTCTATTCTACTTCTCCAACAAAGGCCATACCTGGCAACAGACGAGGGCAGAACACCCTAGGCGGTTACGCCCATTCCTCACAGGGGAGGACCGAATCCTTACAAGGTCAAGATCATCAAACAAAACACACATAAATACAAAAAC
This sequence comes from Panulirus argus, assembly GCA_038088735.1. NCBI lineage: Eukaryota > Metazoa > Arthropoda > Malacostraca > Decapoda > Palinuridae > Panulirus > Panulirus argus. The sequence goes on from JAYMFT010119052.1 coordinate 12,429, forward strand.
ATCTACACAAATATATATTTAAACACATACATACATTTATACACACATACAGTCATAGAGAAGAAACAGAATTCTTGCGTCGTTCGCCTGGGAAGGGAGCATATGCAGACAGGAGGCAGGAGATATGACACTGACCAGAGTCCTTGTCGGTGAGGGTGAAGACGAAGGACGTGGCCTCCCTCAGGGACGTCTTCCTGGGTCCCACGGACACACATCCTTCAGGCTGGCAGAAGTATATCACATCCAGAGGCAGAGGGAAGTCCTGATCGACGCGAGAAACAACAACCATCAATTACCATTTGGCTAACAGGCAGCTCACTGACTTAAATATACAAGTTAAGTGATAGAAGCTCAGATAAGTCGTCCCAAGACGGGCTAATTACGGAAGAGATTCGGCTGAAGGTCAGGTTGTTGTGATCTACTCAAACTAAAAATCACTGGCCACATTCACAGAATGTTTGATGCAGGTCGAGCGTGAGCGATAAGATGTGGATTATAAGATGGTGGTGTATTGCCAAGGGTATGTGGGACGCTAGTGTGACTCTGAGGGTGAGGGTATAGGGAGTACACATAAGGAGAACAGTACATGGTGTACAGTATATGTTGCTGGGTGTGGGTGAAAGATGTACACAGTTGAAATGCAAGTGTAGATTATAAGGTGAAATGATCACATAAGCAGACGTAATGTTACAATCCAGTATGTTGTGTGTGTGTGTGTGTGTATATATATATATTTTTTTTATGTTGAAGGCTCCAGTCACGGACAAAAGTCCACATCAAGGCCGGGCCCTAAATGAAATACAGAGAGTTGAGAAATTGGGAAAAACAGACAGGGAAAGTATTTACAAATTTTTGAGAAAGTGAAAAACATGTCTTTTG
>JAYMFT010119063.1:0-13307 GCA_038088735.1 Panulirus argus
CACATCACCGATTCTTCCATTCAAATCACCGACCAATCCACATCGCCCACTCTACCGTTCTCATCACCTAACCTTCCGCATGAAAGATTCTTCCACTTTCATCACCTATATATCTACATCACCCACTCTACCATTATCATCACCTAACCTTCCAGCTCACTGATTCTTCAATTCCCATCACCTATCCACCCAAATCCCCACTCTACCATTCCCATAACCTAACCATTCATATCACCCACTCAACCATTCCCGTCAATTACCCATCCACATCACCAGCTCTACCACTCCCATCACCTACAAAACTACTTCACCTACTCTACTTTTCCCATCACCTACCAATCCACATCACCCACTCTATCATTCTCATCATCTAACTTTCCACATCACCGATTCTTCCATTCCCACAACCTATCCATCCACATCACACACTCTACCATTCTCTTCACCTAACCTTACACATTACCGATTCTTCCATTAACATAACCTATCCATCCACATCACCCACTCTACCATTATCATCACCTAATCCTCCACAAAACCGCTTCTTCCAATCCAATCACCTATCCATTCACAACACCCACTCTACCATTCTCATCACCTAAGCCTCCTTATCGCCGTTTCTTCCATTCCCATCACCTACCAGTCCTCATCACCCACTCTACCATTGTCATCACCTAACCAACCACATCACCGATTCTTCCATTCTCATCTCCTAACCTTCCACATCACCGATTCTTCCATTCCCATCACCTATTCTTCCACATCACCCACTCTACCATTCCCATCACCTAACATCTCACATCACCGATCCTTACATTCCCAACACCTACCAATCCACATCACAAATTCTACCAATCAAATCACCTAACCTTTTACATCACCGATTCTGTCGTTCCCATCACCTACCAGTCCTCATCACCCACTCTACCATTCTCATTACCTAATGTTCCACAACATCGATTCTTCCATTTCCATCACCGACTAATCCACACCGATCACTCTACCGTTCTCATCACCTAACCTTCCACATCACCGATTCTTCCATTCCCATCACCTGTCCACATCACCCGCTCAACCATCCCCATCAAAGAACCTTCAACATCACCGATTAATCCATTCCCATCACCTATCAGTCCACATCACCCACTCTACGATTCTCATCGCCTAACCCTACACATCACCGATTCTTCCATTCCCATGACCTACCAATCCACATCACTCCCCCTACCACTGTCATCACCTAACCTTCCACAACACCGATTCTTCCATTCCAATCACCTATCCATCCATATCATCCACTCAACCATCCCCATCACCTAACCTTCAAAAATCACCGATTTTTCCATTCCCATAACTACCAATCCTCATCACCCAATATACCATTCTCATCACTTAACCCTACACATCACCGATTCTTAGATTCCCGTCACCTATTAATCCATATCACCTACTCTACCTTTCTCATCTAACCTTCCAAATCACCGGTTCTTCCATTCCCATCACCTATCCTTCCACATCACCCACTCTTCCACTCATATCACCTAACCTTTCACAACACCGATTCTTCCATTCCCATTTCCTACCAATAAACATCAAAACATCTACCATTCTCATCACCTAAGATTCCACATCACCGATTCTTCCATTCCCATCACCTATCCAATCAAATCACAAAATCTACCATTCCCATCAATTAACCTTCCACATCACCGATTCATCCATTCACATCACCAACCAATTCACATCACCCCAATCTACCATTCTCATCACCTAACTTTTCATATCATATATTCTTCCATTCCCATCACCTACCAATCATTATCACCCACTCTATCATTCTCATCACCTAACCCTACACATCACCGATTCTTCCATTCCCATCATCTATCCATCCACATCCCCCACTCTACCATTCCCGTCACCTAACCTTCCATATCACCGATTCTTCCATTCCCATCACCTATCCATCCACATCACCCACTCTAGCATCCCCATCACCTAACCTTCCACATCACCGATTCTTCCATTCCCATCATCTACCAATGCTCATCACCCACTCTACCATTCTCATCACCTAACCCTCAACATTACCGATTCTTCCATTCCCATCACCTACCAATCCACACCACCCACTCTATCATTCAAATCACCTTTCCTTATACATCAACGATTCTTCAATCCCCATCACCTACCAATCCACATCACCCACTCTACCATTAACATCACCGATTCTTCCGTTCCATCTCCTACCAATCCACATCAACCACTCTACCATTCTCCTCAACTAACCCTCCACATCACCAATTCTTCCATTCACATCACATACCAATCCACATCACCTTCACTACCATTCTCATCCCATAATATTCCACATCACAGATTCTTCTATTCCCATTAACTACCAAACCACATCACCCACTCTATCATTCTCAACAACTAACCTTCCACATCAACGATTCCTCTATTCCCATCACCTATCCATCCACATCACCCACTCTACCAATCTCATCACCTAACCTTCCACATCACCGATTCTTCCTATCCAATCACCTACCAGTCCACAAAACCCCCTCTACAATTCTCTTCACCTAACCTTCTACATCACCGATTCTTCTATTCCCATCACCGACCAATCCACATCGCCCACTATACCGTTTTCATCATCAATCCTTCGGCATCAAAGATTCTTACATTCCCATCACCTACATATCCAAATCACCCACTCTACCATTCTCATCACCTAACCATCCATATCACCGATTCTTTCACTCCCATCACCTATCCACCTATATCAACCACTCTACCATTCTCATCACCTACCCACCCACATCAACCACTCAACCATTCCCATGAAATACCTACCCACATCACCAACTCTACCATTCCCATCACATACACAACTACTTCACCCACACTACTTTTCCCATCACCTAGCAATCCACATCAACCACTCTACCATTCTCTTCAACAAACCTTCCACATCACCGATTCTTCCATTCCCATTACCTACCTATCCACATCACCCACCCTATCACACCCATCAAATAACCTTCAACATCACCGATTTTTCCCTTCCCATCACCTATCCATCGACATCACCCACTCTACCATTCTCACAACCTAACCTTCCACATCACCGATTCTTCCAGTAACATAACCTATCTATCTACAACACCCACTCTACCATTCTCATCACCTAACCCTCCATATCACTGATTCTTCCATTCCCATCACCTACCAATCCACATGACCCACTCTACCATTGTCATCACCTCACCTTCCACATCACCGATTCTCCCAATCCCATCACCTATTCATCCATATCACCCACTCAACCATACCCATCACCTAACCCTCAACATCACCGATTAATTCATTTCCATCACATATCAATCCACATCACCCACTCTACCATTGACATCTCCTAACTTTCAACATCACCGATTCTTCCATTCCAATCACCTATCCTTCCACATCACCCACTCTACCATTCCCATCACCTAACCTTTCACATCACCGATTCTTACATTCCCATCATCTACCAATCCATATCACAGTCTCTACCATTCCCATCACCTAACCTTCTACGTCACCGATTCATCCATCCCCATCATCTACGAATCCACATCACCCACTCTACCATTCTCATCACCTAACCTTCTACAACACCGATTCTTCCATATCCATCACCGACCAATCCAAAACGACAACTCTACCGTTCTCATCACCTAACATCCACATCACCGATTCTTACATTCCTATCACCTATCCCTCCACATGACCCTCAAAACCATCCCCATCACCTAACCTTCAACATCACAGATTAATCCATTCCCATCACCTATCAATCTAAATCACTCACTCTACCATTCTCATCTCCTAACCTTCCACATCACCGATTCTTCCATTCCCATCAACTACCCTTCCACATCACCCACTCTACAATTATCATCACCTAACCTTCCACAATACCGATTCTTCCAATCTCATCACCTATCCATCGACAACACCCACTTTACCATTCTCATCACCTCACCTTCCATATCATCGATTCTTCCATTCCCATCACCAACCAATCCACATCACCCACTCTACCATTGTCATCACCTAACTTTCCACATCACCGATTCTTAAATTCCAATCACCTATCCATCCACATCACCCACTCAACCATCCCCATCACCTAATCTTCAACATCACCGATTTATCCATTCACATCACCTACCAATCCTCATCACCCAATCTACCATTCTCATCACCTAACCCTACACATCACCGATTCTTCCATTCCCATCACCTATCAATCCAAATCACCCACTCTACCAATCTCGTCTCCTAACCTTCCATATCAACGGTTCTTCCATTTCCATCACCCATCCTTCCACATCACCCACTCTACCATTCCCATCACCTAACCTTTCATATCACCGATTCTTCAATTCCCATCACCTACCAATCCACATCACACCCTCAACCATTCCCCTCAATTAACTTTCTACTTCACCGATTCTTCCATTCCCATCACATACCAATCCACATCACCCACTCTACCATTCTCATCACCTAACCTTTCACATCACCGATTCTTCCATTCCCATCACCGACCAATCCACATCGATCACTCTACCATTATTATCACCTAACCTTCCAAATCACCGATTCTTCCATTCCCTTCACCTACCAATCCACATCACCCACTCTACCATTTTCATCACCTAACCTTCCAGAGCACCTATTCTTTCAATTCCTTTACCTATCCACCCATATCCCCCACTCTACCATTCCCATCACCTGCCCATCCACATAACCCTCTCAACCATTCCCATCACATACCCATCCACATCAACATCTTTACCATTCCCATCACCTACACAATTACTTCAACCACTTTACTTCTCCCATTACCTACCAATCCACATCATTCACTCTACCATTCTCTTCAACAAGCCTTCCACATCACAGATTTTTCCAACCCCATCACCTACCCATCCACATCACCAACTCTACCATACCCATCACCTAACCTTCCACATCACCAATTCTTCCATTCCCATCACCTACCAATCCACATCACACACTCTACCATTCTCATCACCTTAGCCTTCCATATCACCGATTTTTCCATTCCCATCACTTATCCATCCACATCACCCACTCTACCATTCCCATCACCTAACACTCCACATCACCGATTCTTCCGTTCCCATCACCTACTAATCCATATCACCCATTCTATGATTCTCATCACCTAATCTTGCACATCAAAGATTCTTCCATTCCCATCACCTACCAATCCATATCACCCACTCTACCATTCTCATCTAACCTTACTCATCACCGATTCTTCCATTCCCATCACCTATCTTTCCGCATCAGCCACTATACCATTCCCATCACTTAGCCTTCTCCATCATCGATTCTTCCGTTCCCATCACCTACCAATGCACATCACCCACTCTACCATTCTCATTACCTAACCTTCCGCTTCACCGACTTTTCCATTCCCATCACCTAACCTTCCACATCACACACTCTACCATTCCCATCACCCAAATTTCCACATCACCGATTCTTCCGTTTCCATCACCTACCAATCCACATCACCCACTCTACGATTCTCATCACCTAAACTTGCATATCAGAGATTCTTCCATTCCCATTACCGCCCAATCCACATAACCCTCTACACCCTTCCCATCACCTAATATTCCACATCACCGATTTTTCCATTCCCATCACCTACCAATCCACATCACCAACTCTACGATTCTCATCACCTAAAGTTGCACATCAAAAATTCGTCCATTCCCATCACCTACCAATCCACATAACCCACTCTACCATACCCATCACCGAACCTTCCACATCACCTACCAATTCACATCACCCACTCTACCATTCTCATCACCTAACCATCCAAATCACCGATTCTTCCATTCCTATCACCTACCAATCCACATCACCCACTCTATCATTCTCATCACCTAACCAACCACATCACCGATTCTTCCATTAACATTACCTTCCAATCCAAATCACCCACTTGACTATTCTCATCACCTAACCTTCCACATCACTGGTTCTTCCGTTCCCATCACCTATCCATCCAAATCACAAAATCTACAATTCCCATCACTTAACCTTCCACATCACTAATTCTTCAATTTCTATCACCTACCAATCCACATCACCCACTCTACCATTCCCATCACCTTACCTTCGACATCACCGATTCTCCCATTCCCACACCACACACTCTACCATTCTCATCCCTATCTTTCCATATAACCGATATATCCATTCCTATCACCTACCAATCCTCATCAACCACTCTACCATTCTGATCACCTAACCCTTCATCTCATTGATTCTTCCATTCCCATCACCTACCGTTCCACATCACCCATTCAACCATTATCATCACTTAACCTTCCACATCACCAATTCTTATATTCCCATCACCAATCCATCCACATCACACACTCTACCAATCCCTTCACCGAACCTTCAATATCACCAATTCTTCCGTTCCCATAACCTACCAATCCACATCACCCACTCTATCATTTCCGCCACCTAACCTTTCACAAAACCGATTCTTCCATTCCCATCTTTTACCAATCCACATCACCCACTGTAATCTTCTCATCACCTAATCTTCCACATAACAGATTCTTCCATTTCCATTACCTACCAATTTACATCACCCACTCTATCATTCTCATCACCTAACTTTCGAAATCACCAATTCTCACATTCTCATCTCCTATCCATCCACATCATCCACTCTACCATTCCCATCAACTAACATTCCATATCACCGATCATTCCGTTCCCATCACACTACCATTCCAATCACCGAACCTTCCACTTCACCGATTCCACCATTCCCATCACCTATCCATCTACATCACCCAATCTACCATTATCATCACATGACCTTCAACAATACCGTGTCCTCCAATTCCATCACTTACCAATCCACATCACCAAGTCTACCACTCTCATCACCTAACCCTCCACATCACCGATTCTTCCATTCCCATCACCTTTAAAATCCACAACCTCCACTCAACAGTTGTCATCACCTAACCTTCCACATCGCCTATTTTTCCATTCCCATCACCTATCGGTCCATATAACCCACTCCACCATTCCCATCACCTAACCATCCATATCACCGATTCTTCCATTACCATCACCTATGAATCCACAAAACCCACTCTACCATCCCCATCAACTAACCTTCTATTTAACCGATTCTTCCATTCCCATCACCTAATAATCCTCATCACCCACTCCACCATTCTTAATACCTAACCCTCCACATCACCGAATCTTCCATTCCCATCACCTACCAATCTATATCACCCACTCTGTCATTCTCATCACCTAACCTTCCACATCACCGATTCTTCCATTCCCATCACATATCCATCCAAATCAAGAAATCTACCATTCCCATCACCTAACCTTCCACATCACCGATTCTTCCATTAACATCACATACCAATCCAATTCAGCCAATCTTCCATTCTCATCACCTAACCTTCCATATCACTGATTCTTCTATTCCCATCACCTACCAATCCATATCGCCCACTCTATAATTCTCATCACCTAACCTTCAACATTACCAATTCCTCCATACTCATCACCTATCCATCCCCATCAGACACTATACCAATCACATCACCTAACCTTACACATCACCGATTCTTCCATTCCCATCACTTATCCATCCAAATCACAATATCTACCATTCTCATCACTTAAACTTTCACATCACCGATTCTTCCATTCCCATCACCTACCAATCCACAAAACCCACTCTACCATTCTCATCACCTAACCTTCCACATCACCGATTCTTCCATTCCTATCACCTACCAATCCACATCACCCAATCCAACATTCTCATCATCTAACCTTCCATATCACTGATTCTTCCATTCCCATCACCTATCCATCCACATCTCCCACTCTACCATTCTCATCACCTAACCTTCCACATCACCGATTCTTCCATTCCCATAACCTACCAATCCACATCACAAACTCTACCAGTCTCATCACCTAACCCTCCACATCACCGATTCTTCCATTCCCATGACTTACCAATACACAACACCTACTCAACAGTTATCATCATCTAACCTTCCACATCGCCGATTCTTTCATTCCCATCACCTATCCGTCCATATCACCCACTCAACCAATCCCATCACCTAACCTTCCATATCACCGATTTTTCCATTCCCATCACCTATCCATCCACATCACCCACTCTACCAATCCCATCACCTAACCTTCAACATCACCGATTCTTCCATTCTCATCACCTAACCACCCATATAACCCAATCTACCATTCCCATCACCTAACTATCCATATCATCCACTCAACCATTTACATGAAATACCCATCCACATCACCAACTCTACCATTCCCATCACCTACACAACTACTTCACCCACTCTACTTTTCCCAGTACCTACCAATCCACATCACCCACTCTACCATTCGCTTCAACAAACCTTCCACATCACCTATTCTTCCAATCCCATCACCTACCCATCCATATAACCCACTCTACCATACCCATCACCTAACCTTCAACATCACCGATTCTTCCATTCCCAATCACCTACACCTCCACATCACTAACTCTACCATTCTCATCACCTAACCTTCCACATCACCGATTCTTTAATTAACATATCCTATCCATCCATATCACCAACTCTACCATTATCAACACCTAACCTTCCAAAATACCGATTCTTCCAATCCCATCACCTATCCACCCACAACACTCACTCTTCCATTCTCATCTCCTAACCTTCCATATCACCGATTCCTCCATTCCCATCACCTACCAATCCACATCATCCACTCTACCATTGTCATCACCTAACCTTCCAAATCACAGATTCTTCCATTCCCATCACCTATCCACCCACATCACGCAATCAACCATCCCCATCACTTAAAATTCAACATCACCGATTAATCTATTCCCATCAACTATCAATCCAAATCACACATTATAACATTCTCATCTCATAACCTTCCACATCACCTATTCTTCCACTTCCATCACCTACCCTTTCACATCACCCACTCAACCATTCCCATCACCTAACATTTCACATCACCGATTCTTCCATTCCCTCACCTACCAATCCATATCACAAACTCTACCACTCCCATCACCTATCCTTCCAAATCACTGATTCTTCCATTCCTATCACCGACCAATGCTCATCGACCACTCTACCATTCTCATCACCTAACCTTCCACATCACTGATTGTTCCATTCCCATCACCTATCAACCCATATCCCCAACTCTGCCATTCCCATCACCTATCCATCCACATCAACCACTCAACCATTACCATAACATATCCATCCACATCAACAACTCTACCATTCCCATCATCTACACAACTACTTCACCCACTCTACTTTTCCCATCATCTACACAACTACTTCACCCACTCTACTTTTCCCATCACCTACCAATCCACTTCATCCACTCTACCATTCTCTTCAACAAACCTTCCACATTACCGATTCTTGCATTCCCATCACCTATCCATCCACCTCACCCATTCTACCATACCCATCACCTAACCTTCCACATCACCGAGTCTTCCATTTCCATCACCTACCAATCCACATTATCCACTCTACCAATCTCATCATATAACCTTCCATATCACCAATTCTTCCATTCCCATCACCTATCCATCCACATCACCAACTCTACCAATCCCATCACCTAAACTACAATATTACCTATTCTTCCGTTCCCATCACCTACCAATACAATTCACCCACTCTACCATTCTCATCATCTAACATTCCACATCAACGATTCTTCAATATCCATTCACCAGCCAATCCACTTCACCCACTCTACGTTCTCATCACCTAATCTTCCACATCACCGATTCTTCCATTCCCATCACCTACCAATGCACATCATCCATCCTACCATTCTTATCACCTAACCTTCCACATCAGGGAATCTTCCATTCCCATCACCTATCAATCCACATCACACACTCTACCATTCCAATCACATAACCTTCCGCATTACAGACTCTTCCATTCCCATCATATACCAAACCACATCACCCACTCTACTGTTTCCATCACCTAACCTTCCATAACACCGATTCTTCCATTCCCATCACCTACCAATCCACATCACGCACTCTATCATTATCATCACCTAACCTTCCATATCACCTATTCTTCCACTCCCATCAACTATCCAGTCATATAAAATCTACCATTCCCATCACCTAACCTTCCACAACACCGATTCCTCCATTCACATCACCTTCCAATCCACATCACCCACTCTACCATTCTCATCACCTAATCTTCCATATCACCTATTCTTCCATTCCCATCACCTACCAATCAACATCACCCACTCCACGATTCGCATCACCTAACCTTCCATTTCACCGATTTTTTTTCCCATCACCTATCCATCCACATCACCCACTCTACCATCCCCATCACCTAGCCTTCCACATCACCGATTCTTCCATTCCCATCACCGACCAACCCTTATCACTCACTCTACCATTCTCATCAAATAACCCTCCACATCACCGATTCTTCCATTCCCACCACCTACCAATCCCTATCACCCACTCTACCATTCTCATCACCTAACCTTCCACATCACCGATTCTTCCATTAACATCACCTATCCTTCCACATCACCTACTCTACCATTCTCATAACCTAACCTTCCACATCACCGATTCTTCCATTCCATCATCTACCAATCCACATCACCCAATCTACCATTCCCATCACTTATCCTTCCACATCAAAACCTCTACCATTTCCATCACCTAACATTCTACATCATCGATTCTTCCATTCCTATCACCTACAAATCCACATCACCCACTCTACCATTCCCATCACCTAACCTTCTACATCACCGATTCTTCCGTTCCCATCACCACCAATCCATATCACCCACTCTACTATTCTCATTACCTAACATTCCACATCACCGATTCTTCCATTCCCATCACCTACTAATCCACATCACCCACTCAATCATTCTCATCACCTAGCCATCCACGTCACCGATTCTTCCATTCCCTCCACCTATCCACCCACATCACCCACTCAACCGATCCCATTATCAAACTTCCACATCAACGATTCTTCCATTTACATCACGTACCAATCCACATCACTCACTCTACCATTCTCATCACCTAACCTTCCACATCACCGATTCTTCCATTTCCATCACCCATCCACCCATATCCCCCACTCTACCATTCCTATTACCTACCCTTCCACAACACCCACTCTACCAAACCCATCACCTGACTTCCACATCAACGATTCTTCCATTCCCATCACGTACCAATTCACATCACCCATTCTACCATTCTCATCACCTAACCTTCCACATAACCGTTTCTTCCATTTCCATCACCTATCCACACATATCCCCCACACTACAATTCCCCTCACCTACCCATCCACATCACCAACTCTACCGTTCCCATCACCTACAAAACTTCTTCACCCACTCTACTTTTCCCATTACCTTCCAACTCCACCATTCCCATCACCTACGCAACTACTTTACCCACTCTACTTTTCCCATTACCCACCAATCCACATTACCCATTCTACTATTCTCTTTAACAAAAGTTTCACATCACCAATTCTTTCATTACCATCACCTACCCATCCACATCACCCACTCTACCATTCCCATCACCTAACCCTCCACACCACCGATTCTTCCATTCCATCATCTACCAATCCACATCACCCAATCTACCATTCCCATCACCTATCCTTCCACATCAAAACCTCTACCATTTCCATCACCTAACCTTGTACATCATCGATTCTTCCATTCCTATCACCTACCAATCCACATCACTCACTCTACCATTCTCATCACCTAACCCTCCACATCACCGATTCTTCCATTCCCATCACCTATCCACCTATATCCCCCACTCTACCATTCCTATCACCTACCCTTCCACAACACCCACTTACCAAACTCATCACCTGACTTCCACATCAACGAGTCTTCTATTCCCATCACGTACCAATCCACATCACCCACTCTACCATTCTCATCACCTAACCTTCCACATAACCGATTCTTCCATTTCCATCACCTCCCCACCAATATCCCCCACTCTACCGTTCCCATGACCTACCCATCCACATCACCAACTCTACCATTCCCATCACCTACACAACTGCTTCACCCACTCTACTTTTCCCATTACCTACCAATCCACATCACCCATTCTACCATTCTGTTCAACAAACGTTTCACATCAATAATTCTTCCATTACCATCACATACCCATTCACATCACCCACTCTACCATACCCATCAATTAACCTTCAATATCACCGATTCTTCAATTCCCATCACCTACCCATCCACATCACCCACAATACCATTCTCATCACCTAACCTTCTACATCACCGATTCTTCCATTCACAAAACCTATCCATCCACATCATCCATTCTACCAATATCATCACCTAACCTTCCACAACAACGGTTCCTCCAATCTCATCATCTATCCATCCACAACACCCATTTTACCATTCTCATCACCTAACCCTCCATATCACCGATTCTTCCATTCCCATCACATACCAATCCATATCACCCACTATACCATTGTCATCACCTAACCGTCAACATCACCGATTCTTCCATTCCCATCACCTATCTATCCATATCACCCAATCAACCATCCCCATCACCTAACCTTCAATATCAGCGATTAATCCATTCTCATCACCTACCAGTCCTAATCACACACTCTACCATTCTCATCACCTAACCCTACACATCACCGATTTCTTCCATTCCCATCACCTAACACTCCACAACACCCACTCTACCATTCTCATCACCTAACCTTCCACATCACCGATTCTTCCATTCCTATCACCTTCGAATCCACATCACATATTCCATCTTTCCCATCACCTATCATTCCACATCACCTATTCTTCCGTTCCCATCACATACCAATCCACATCCCCCACTCTACGATTCTCATCACCTAGGCTTGCACATCAAAGATTCTTCCATTCCCATCACCTACAAATCCACATCACACACTTTACCATTCTCATCTCCTAACCTTCCACATCACCGATTCTTCCATTCCCATCACCTATCCTTCCACATCACCCACTCTACCATTCCCAACACCTAACCTTTCACATCACAGATTCTTCCATTCCCTTCACCTACCAATCCA
>JAYMFT010119074.1:0-13307 GCA_038088735.1 Panulirus argus
GAGTCTGAATGGTGGTGAGGAGGAGGAGGGAGGCATTACCGCTGGAGGGAAGGGGGGAAGGAGTTCTGGAGGGGGGGGAAGGGAGGGAGGGATAATAACCCCTGAATGGAGGAAGGAAGGAGAGGGTCAATCGTGAAAGTGCGCAAGGTCCTGTGAGGGAGTCGTGGTGGAGGGGAAGGTGGAGGGATGAGGCGGACGGCAGGTGAGGTGAGGAGGTGAGGAGGGGGGAGACGCGGGGGAGGAGGTAAGTGGAAAGTGAGGTGGACGGTAGATGGTGGTGGAGTGGAGAAGGCGAGAGGGTAATTTAACGGAGGGGAGTGCATGAGGGGCACATTAACATGATGTGGAGAGCGATGGACGGAGATGATGGCCGAGGCATGAGGGAAGGGGGAGGGGGCACGATGAGCCTGGGGCAGAGTAAGGGGGGAGGAAGGGGAGGAAGGAAATGAGAGCAGAGGCAGTTATACGAAAAGGATGAAGACAGAGGGCATCTGTGTTGTTACAGGTATGGTGAGGGAGTGTGCACAGCGGAGGCTGGACAATGCGGGGATGGTGTCGCCTGGGGTATGGTGCGTGCTGCTCACAAGGCGGGACGGGATGCGTATGGTGAGGAGGGAGGGAGGAGGGCGGCGCACGGCTGATGGCCGGCATGATGGCCCCCTACTTAACGGCCACACTGTCTCAGGCAACGCGCGCGCGGGGGGGGGGGGTAAAAGGTTCCTTAAAAGCACGTCTGGGAAGGCTTGGCGAAAGGATAAGTCGAGGACCGAGACGGGTAACATCTTCCTGACGGAGGGAGACGTGGGGTAGGTAGAGAGAGAGAGAGAGGGGGGCGGGCGGGCCGTTGCGAACGACACACGCCCGAGAGAGCAAATCACTACGCCCGACAGACTTACGATGAGAGACGAACTAGAAGAAATCGGGAAGTCAGGTGCGAACGATACATCTGTGGACTTCCTATGACCCGGGTAAGCGACGGAAGTCACAATAATAGAGCGGTGTGCGTTTATCATCTCCTCCTCCGGGGAGGGGGGGGAAGGGGGGCAAGCGTCTCCGGTGAAAGGCGAGGTAAGGAAGGAGGAAGGGAGGGAGGGGGAGGTGGGGGGGAAGAGGGAGGAGGAGGACGCTGCAACCAACAGATCCAGGAGAGGCTACGAGAGAAGTACTCCCATGGTAGATGTTAGGATGGTTGTAGGGACACCACAGACCTCAGGTTCTGCCGGAGGCGGCGCTAGACCAGGAGGGAGGGGGGGGGGGGGGCGTGAAGGGGGAGGAAGTTAGGAATGTACCAATGCCGATCCCCCGAGGGGAGGGATATCAACCTCTCGAGTACGACAACCTATTTCATCGTCGTACTTAAAGTAATCGTTCTAAACAGGTTAGGTCGTGGCACTCACTACAAGCATAAGACACTGTATTCAAAGGGATTAACTCGTCCTGCTCGAGGAGTTAATTCTTCGTACTCGCTCGAGGGGTTAATTCTTCGTACTCATGGGATTAATTCACTGAAAGGGTCAATTCATCGTACTCAAGAGCAGAATTCATCATACTTATGGGGTTAATCCATCGTACTCATGGGGTTAATCCATCGTACTCATGGGGTTAATCCATTGTACTCATGGGGTTAATCCATCGTACTCAAGAAGTTGATTTATCTACTCGAATGATTAAACTAGTTTTTTAAGAGAGGGCATGACACAGATAAACGACTCGACCTTACATAATCACACGACAGACAGGCCTAGCTAGAAATTAACATCCCCTTACCAACCACACGGCCAGAGAAGAGAACCCAGTCACACACACACACGCACTACAGTACCAGCCACAGCGGCACGCACCCGCCACCAGACCCTCGCCACACTGGAGCAGTGGCAGTGGTGTAGCACATGTGGTGGTGGTGGTGGTGGTGGTCGAGACAAGAAGTAAGGTATTCAGCCAGCATCCTACCACCACCACTCTCACCTTCATGGGGGTAAAAAAAGAAAAAAAAATCGCCACTTTCTCCATCACTCGCACACCCCCGCCGGCTTTCTCCAACACCCGTCACCAACAAGGACTCTCTTGTACTCTCCCCCAGCCACGTCCCACAACGCTCCACAGTACCTGCACAACTATCAAATCCCTGCAACAAAGCAGAGCAGCAACTGAAAAAATAAAATGAACTCCCTAACATTGGGAAAAGTCGTGTTCAGCGTCATTCACTGAAGAGCCCGGTGGTTACCGTTAACGGCAGCGTGGAAAGAGGAAGCCGCGATGCCGGACACCGAGAACCGTGATGCCGGACATGGAGGCGGCGCTGTTGGTCAGGTGGTCAGGGCTTCCAGTCCTGAGGTGGGTGCCACACGAGGCGGGGGAGGAGGAGAATCTAAGGGATCCGGCTACAGAAGGTACTACAGACATGACCCAACTGACCATCACCAGACCGACGCGACTTGCGAGAGGAGGGACCTGCGTCCATCCTCACACACACACACACACACACCTGACGGCGGAGGGAACGCTAAACACCGAATAAATAGCACCAGTACACGTAACCAAGACAGGTCGTCGCTATTACCCGTACACACGGCACTTAACCAGTTCCAGTACATATTCCTGTCGAAAACTTTTGTTAAACATTACCTTTACATTACGCGCCAAATATTAAAAAAAAAAATGAATAAAATAAAAGATATATGTTGCACTATGACAAAGATACGAATTGCAATATCAAATCATGAAAAGTATAGCATCAATAAATACTAGACAAAAAATAGCCTAATTAGCAAAGTCAACAGTAGACATTAACTGTAAACAAACAATCCAAACTATTCCTGGCGTACGAAAGAAAGAAAAGCAAACAAGGCAACCCCAATCCCCCCCTCCCTACAGAAAGCACCATCGTCAAAAGTCAGTGACAAAAACCAATAAAAACCAAACCATCGCTTGGCTGATAAAGACAACCAGTACACATACAGCCAAATACTACAACCAGTAAGGAGGAGGAGGATAAATAAGAATATACACCCCTGAACCACTAGTAATGCTAACTGTAAAGCTCTCCCCTTCGTATGCACTAACACTTGCCCCAGCGTGGAAGTACGTGCACCCGCTGAATACCGGCAGTAAACTGTGCTAGCAAGCCCTACAGTGTGATGGTACGGTCCTCGAGCACGACGGTACGGTCCCTGAGCACGGGCGGTACAGTCCTCGAACACGACGGTGGGATCCTCTAGCACGAGCGGTAGCGGACGGTCCCTAGCACGATGGTACGGCCCTAGAGCACGACGGTACAGCTCTCGAGTAAGACGGCATGGCCTTTGACCTAAGCCTGAAGGGTCAGTCCAAAGGCCACAGGCCCTCAGACCCGAAGGATCGCCCCGTCCTCAGCTGGGGTTCAAATTATACACACACACACACACAATACAAGAAGCCTGAGCGTGTCTCAAAACACAGGCAAACAACAAGAAATACAAAATGGCAAAAGACTAACAGCAAACAAACACCAGTTCACCAGAAGCATTAAAAACAGTACCAGTTATTGGAGTCACCAGTACACACCTTCACCAAACTGGGACATATTTACCAGTAACCCAACCAGTAAACGCCATGACTCAACCGGGACACAGTTACCAGTTACCCAATCCACCAGCTGCTACAAACCAAAAACCACAAGCAACCTTTACCAAGAGATCGATAACCACAACGCACCCACCACTACCAGCATTGATGGTAGTAACCCGTTGCCTTATCAAGTCACAACTAAGACCCCCATCTTCCAGTAGCACCAACCAGTAACGGGCTGAACCAGCAGTTATACCTTGCAGGAGCTAAACCGGGCAACCAATTCCACCAGCGCCAAAAACAATGACAAGATCCACCTGTAAGAAACGGACAGGAACCACGCCCACCAGTAACAAACAGACAGCCAGAAGTCGCGCCCAACAGCAACAACGGACAAAACAGACACTAACCACACCTACCAGTAACATCGAACAGACCACAGACACCAGTACAGACATAAGTAAGCACATCCACTGGTAACAACCAGTAACAAGAGCCTTCACCTACTACACCCAGTTCCTGCTACCGTTACACACCTCGCCAGTACCAGCTTTCACGGGGATTAAGTCTGACTATCGCAACTACTAGCAATAATCCCGGGCAACTTCCACGCATCCCAGTAAAAACCTGCAGTAATAACTAGACTGCACACCATTTATGAACGAAACCCAACAGAAAATAACTCGAAACCATACACTCTTAACTGAAACCTATCGTAATACTGAGAGGCCATGTCCCTTATGAACAAAAATAAACAAACGATTATTAGAAACCACGCCCACTAACAAAAAAAAAAACAGTCGCAATAACTAGAAACCACGCCCATTATTAACAAAAATCAGCAGCAACCGCTAGAAACCACACCCTCTTGATAAAAACCAGTAAGCAAAACCTAGAACCGCGCCCATTTAGAGAAACTAGACGCAATAACTAGAAACCATACCATCTTAATATCCAGTGGTATTTACTAGAAAACGCACACATTCACAAAAACTAGTAACAGCAGTCAAAGAAACCAAACTCTCTACTAGCAATACCCAATAACCACAGACACCCTTACAATCTAACCAATAATCATCCCAGCCACTAACGATACCCAAGTAATACAATGGAACAAGGTAATAAACAATAACCACAACCACGTGCTATAAATCAACAAGTGTTATAAACGTAAGTAACATGAACAGGAACCAAAAATAACGTCACGTAACCTCAATAACGAACTGTGGCCGCACCCACCCACCAGTGACAACCAGTAACACCATCCACCATGATTAACAGTCAGTGGCCACACCCACTTGACACCCAAGCGGCAAAAAACCTCAACCCACCAGCATCCACATGCCCTACTAACCGCAGAACGACGGTAACGATGATATCCAACACTAAAATCGACTGATAACAGAATCCAACAGGAAAAAAAAAAAAGTACCGACACCCACTGGTAGAAACTGCCAAGTTAATCACACCAGAAGTAACAACAGCTACTTGTAAACACTAACCAGTGATCACATGCAAGAATAATGTTAATCATCAAATAAAAGGAACAACATTAAGAACACCCACACTCATCAAGTTCACCTATACCCAACAGAGCAATAGCTAGCTAAACCACGCACAACCACAACCCACAACCAGCAGCAATGGCAATTTGTCACCAGATAGTCTCAGCAATAACAATCAAGTACAAGACACTGACGCACCCAGTTCAACAGCCTCGAGGTACATGGTCGTCAGAAGGACATTATGGGGGCTCCTGCAGGACAAGGCGCTGGGCCCGACGCTCTCCTCACCGAGGACATAAGAGGACAAATATACAAGAGGACAGAGGCAGACGGGCTTACCTTTGATGGATCCCGCGGCGGTGTGCGGCTGTTGCACCTCCACCTTGGTCACTGCACCCCACGTCATCCCCAACATGGTGGAGACACAACCACTCTGCACCACCACACAAATCTTCAGGCTTCCGCTGGTCCAGCGGAAAACTCCTCTCACGGATCAACGGGTTTCTTCTAGGCACGATCGCACGGTTCCCGATCTTCTTATTCTTCTCTCTTTCCTTCTCCCTCTCCGTCAAACTATTGTCATCCGTTCGTCAATTGTTGAAGATCTCCAACAATAGCAGGGGGGGTGGGTGGGTGGGTCAAGTGATGCTAAGCGGCACCTTCGTCTCCGGCGATGGTAGTGATAAAGAGGCTGTTCCCCCCAACAGTGAATGTAAAAGTTGGACGATTCCTTCAAGGTTGAAAATACACGAGAGTCAATATTCCATTTTACACCTGGCCAGCCCCGGTGACCCACTGTCTTCCTGGCTCAAATTCGAACCTGCCTCTGCACACGAGAGTTCGCGAGGTTTACACAGACATTACAGCCAACCTGGGTCACTCTTGTGGCAGCAATGTGAACAGTGGCGGAGGACTGTGTATGTGTGTGTGTGTGTGCGCGTGTGGGTGAGAGAGTCGCGTCTCCAGCACAAGCTCATACGCAGTAATCTGGCACCATCCTCCAGGCCACTAAGTCACACTGGCTCTGGGGATCAAAGGACCAAATACAGATGACGACACCAACGCACTTTTGAGTAGTTTGAGGAACTCGAACAATGGCGCATCAGCGAAACTTGCAAGATAGAAAAAAAAAAAAAAACACCACACCACACACACCAACGGAACTGTGGGCTTGATGCTGACGGGGGAGCTTAACTAATTCCAGGCGATCGGTGGGTCGGTCGAAAGGGTGGGCAGGTGGGCTGGCAGGCAGGCAGACAAGTCCTCTAAAAAGGTACTGGAGGAAGGAGGGGGTAGAGAGGAGGGGCGATATGGCACTTGGTCAACTGAGATCAGGGTAAGCGTTGAGGAAGGGGATACGAGCCGACCGTTGGAGACGTTACATGGTGAGGAGGAGACACGTGCAGCAGTAATCACACATGGGCCACAGGTGGTTCGGTTCATCACATGGCTGACGACATCCCCAGCCTGGCTACTCTAACTTCCACTCTCAACTGGCCACGACTCGGGTCTCGCGCTCGCCCACCTCGACACTCACTTTTCTTGCTTTCCACTTTCAATATGGCCTCCTAGCGATGACATCACAGCGTGACGTCACCGTTCAACGCCCTCACTCGCAGCTACTCTGATCGTCATGGCACTGGCGACGTAATATCGTACAAAGACCTAACGATATATATATATATATATATATATATATATATACACACAAACACACTTTCATTTTGAGGTCAGGGTGTTAGGAGTGTGTGGGCGGGGTCAGAACGTGTGTGTGGATTGGCGCTCCAGGTGAGACAGACTGAGCAGAACGAGGGGTTTACAGTGTGACGTCAGGAGGTGTACACCTCCCACCGTAATGATCAGTTTCCCAACATTGTCCTCCAGCGCTCACGGACTTCACTACCAACAGCGGCGAGTCGCCCAGGATGACAAGTAATTCATAGACACGAAGAGCTGCCGTGCTACGCAACACATGAATACTTCTTTTGCATACTTGTTATGAGAATAATGGGTCATTGTCCATATCTGAACGCCAATAGTGATGTTAAAGTCCTTGGGTGACAAGCTTGGTACTCCTACATCAACCACCCTCAACTATATTCGAGTAGAAACTTGCAGATAACCTCGTCATACGCCCACAGGCCTTCACATACCTGTATTTCCTGTGTACTTCCATGTATTTAAGTAAAAATGTCTCCACCTAAAACATTCTTGTGTATCACCTAAAAAAAAAACATAAAACGAATTCACACCACAGTTGAAAACTCGACAATATTCCAGTTTATATGCCTTAATATATCGGGCATAAATAGCCCTATACCCTTATTAAAAAAACGTTCCAATATTGCAAGAGGTATGCCTTGCCCCCCTCACCCAGGAGCACCAGTGGTACATGCGGAACGTCTGGGGTGTCTTAGGAGGCCAAAGCGTCTCCGGCCTCAGGAGAGTGGCACCGAGCGACGCTCCAGCAGCATCGACCACACTCGTCAAACTTGGCCTTACGTTTCCAGGAGAATGAAGAGACGGGGCTGCTCTAACACACGGTTGGCTCTGTCTTGTTCTCTGGAAGCAACGAGAGGTAACGCGTTGCTTCGACATTATGAGACAGCCGAAAATTTACATTCATCATTAAGACTTATTTGTCTAAGAGTACAGAGGGAGAGAGAGAGAGGGAGAGAAGGTGCTAGAGTGACTGTTAAACTGAGTCACAAAACAGGGTAGACGTAGGCAGGCAAGAGGCGTCCAACGGGTGGGTACAGTACACTGACACCAATAGGGTGACAGGTGGGCCTGTCGCTACAAGCCCTTTGGTACTTAACCCGTCGCAAAAGGGTAGCAGGTGTAGTAATGATACTGGCATTTGTAATAATACCAAAAGGGTCACAATACATTCAGAAACACAAAGCGTATAATAAACGGAATATACAGGAGATGAATTACAACTCACTGGGTTGGGGAAATACACAAATCCACCGTCAGGTATGTGATACACGATACAGCTTTGGATGTAGTAGGATGATATCCTCAACAGTATCAGTGCCAGTGAAGAGGCTTACACGAGTTCTCGATACGTCGAGTCCAAGAGACCTGAAGTCACCGGTTTTAGAATACACGGCAATATAAGGTTCTAGTCCGTGTCCGTCAGGTACAGAGCAGAGCCGATATTCGGACTGCTTGGGGTCGCAGTTTTCTGTAACTTGCGAGGATGGTGAGGTCTGTGGCTGTAGTTAGGTCCACACTGTCTGCTGTGGTGCGGACGATGAGGACTGTGGTTCCAGCGAGACCAGGTTTGGTGGCAGTAAACAGGCAGGATTACGAAGGTTATCAACATGATGATCTCGGTTAAGTCCAGCATGTGAGGATAACCATTGTCAACCGGGTGTTGTGATCACTATAATGGGCCCCAACAAGTATGACCTGTGAAGGGGACAGTTTCCAGGACACTCGTCTGAGAGAGTTGAGAGTTGACCTGGGGTCAGAGAGAGCTACAGCATGAGCTGGGAGATGGACAGTGTGCCTCCTCCCTCTGAGAATACTATATAGTCCACCACAGTGGCTGGGGTTGGACCAGTCGCTGGGTGAGGACTGAGGGGGATGGTGTTGTACACAGCATGGCAAGCACCCGCCTCACCACTGGGCCTGTAAGGTGCCATCACCAGAGGTAAGCAGGGAAGTGTCGGGCATATCAGACGTAATGTACTTATCTACGAGCACCTACGACAAGTCTCCCATAAGACTGGGGTAGCGTTCACCGCAGAGAGAGAGAGAGAGAGAAGGCCGCATCTCGGCGGGCCACTAAATGTATAACCGGCACATCTTGTCAGTAAGCCATAATATTAACAGAGCACACCACAGCAGCGCCGACTTTCTAGGGTACTCTTTCTCTCTCTCTCTCTCTCTCTCTCTCTCTCTCTCTCAAACTCGACGCAAAAGTAACCCACCTCCTACCACGGATCTTCAAAGCACAATCGTACAACAGCAGCTCATCCCCAGGTCTCCCTCACACACACTGCTGATGAATAGGACCCTGATGTCTCTGAAAATGATTAAGACCAAACAGTCACCAGCACCTCCACCCGTCCACCACCCCAGCCACTGACATGTCTTGCTCACGTACGAGAACGCTGAACCGCCGAGCGGCACCAACGCCATCGGGTCTCAATATTCCTGGTGCATGTCTTTCAAAACGCAAGCATTTCGCATTCTTTTTTATTCATTTTTTCTGATATATTCGCTCGCCGTTATCCCCACCCCCAACACCCACCCCTCGTAACGCACTCTCATTACCATCCCGCGCCATTCTGTGGTTCACTTCCTCCCACTATTATCAACACGGTGCCCTAAACCTCCTTTTTCTCGTGTCTTATTCTCTTGTGCCCTTCTTCTTGCTGTAACAAGAAATGCCGTATTTTGAATCCTGCGTAGCCGTATTTCACCGCGTCCCGTATTTTCGATAATCTATGCTGTTTTTTCAGCACATATCCTGATTTTTTTTCCTGTTGGTTGGGACTGGCAAGTCGAATGCCTTAAGCCAGGTACCTAGTTAATCGACGTAGGGTTGACTGCAGACCGACTCCCGAGACCTGGGTTCGAACCTATCGCTACAACCCATTTCCAACATTCTGGGTCCTTATTTGACCCTAAGAATATTAGTCTCCGCCATGTATGAAACCATGAAAATGTATCCTATTTCAACCCAGTTATAGCTCATTCCAATACCCTGTGCCCAGCGTCGACACTATGACCTGCATCCAATGTTATGTGTTTCACTTCAGAACGTGCCCGCTTTATCCGTGTACGTATTTTCCCAAGATTGTATCCAACTGCAAAGTTTTCAAGTACCTATTTCCACCATGTTCTGCCCCCATTTTCGATCCAATTCGCCCTATCTTTAGAATGGCCCATTTCCAATACAGAGTGGCCCACCAATTTTTCAGGATGTACCCTATTTCCAATCTGCTATATTCTTGTTACAACCAGACGGTATAATGTCTTCAACCCGCTGTGCCTTACGATAAGTAAGCCGGGTCATATTTCCGACACGCCTTGATATAAAAGCTATATGCCCTACTTGTCCAAAGAGCTGCGCCAATTTTTTTTTTTTTGACAATATTTTACCCTATTTCCAACATGCTATGCCTGATTTTCACCGTACTTTACCCTACACCGAACATGCTGCGCGCTATTTTGACCACAGCAAGAAGCTTTACAGTATTGTGAAGGGTCCAGTTTCAGTTACTGAAACACTCTACATCAAGTAGCACACTGACAGCGAGAAGGCGGCTCCACGAACTGAAACACGACGACATAACAGCGTTTCAAGCAATGAAACATGACGCCAAATTAGTGTTCCAAACAGTGAAACATGGCGCCAGAGTAGCGTTTCACGCACTGAAACATGAAGCCAAATCAGTGCTTCGAGCAATGAAACATGACTAACAAAGCAGCGTTTGAACAAGCAGTTCCAAACTCAAGGAAACGTCAGGCCAGACCACAGCCTATCCAGAACTCCCGGTCCGGTCCACAGCATCAGTGCCATTGCAAAAGCCACCAACTCCACCACACCGCTCTGCACTGCTCTTGTCCACCCAGCTCCCCAGTCCCGTCCACTTAACACGTTCGTCAGTATGTGTGTGTGTGTGTGTGTGTGTGTGTGAAGGGGGGGGAGAAGTAATATACTTGCTTTACTTTCCCAAGTCCAGCTGTAACATTCGCTTCTTCTTGGCATCTTCTATTTATAGTTCTGCCCTTCTCTTCTGACGAAGAAGGGGGTGAGGAGTGTATATATATATTTGGGTGGAAATATATCCATCTTTTTTTTTGGGGGGGGAGGGGGGAGTGAGACATTCGTCATATTTGTAAGGAGACATCACCCATCGGTGTCCAGTCAGCGTCTCTGTGTGATGAAGGGTTACCCAAAAGCCTTTCTCGCGAGGCGTGTGGCGTTCTGGCTCTGCGCAGTGCTGGAATAGCGTACAGCCATCGCGTCTAGTGGACGTAAAAGTGGTCTCCCTGCAGGTCGTATTGCCTGGATGCGGGTGTGTGTGTCTCCTTTTCTGTCTCCATGTCTACGGATGAGAGTTTGTCTCTACGAAAGAGGGTTTGTCTTTACAATTGAGAATTTATCTCTACGAATGAGTTTTTCTCTACGAATGAGAATCTGTCTCTACGAATGCGAATTTGTCTCTACGAATGAGAATTTGTCTCCACGAAAAAGAGTTTGTCCCTACGAATGAGAATTTATCTCTGTGAATGAGTTTGTTTCTACGAAAGAGAGATGAGAATTTGTCTCTAACGAATGAGAATTTGTCTCCACGAGTGACAGTCTGTCTCTACGA
Organism: Panulirus argus; assembly: GCA_038088735.1. Classification (NCBI taxonomy): domain Eukaryota; kingdom Metazoa; phylum Arthropoda; class Malacostraca; order Decapoda; family Palinuridae; genus Panulirus; species Panulirus argus. Next base: position 11,390 of record JAYMFT010119074.1, read on the forward strand.
ATAAACTGTTGTCTCCAAGAATGAGAGGAGTTCGTCTCTACGAATGAGATTTTGCCTCTACGAATGAGAGTTCGTCTCTGCGAGTAAGTCTCTTTCTACAACCGACAGTTTGTCTGTACGAATGAGCGTCTCTTTGACATTTAAAACTCTACACAGCCTTTGTGATAATAAACCCGACTGGTGTATCAATGTGGTCAACAGAGCAAACCAGTTTGGTTTGATTTTTTCCCCATGCTATTGATGGCAGATTCATAAAAGGAGTGGTTGACCTTTCGGCCATATTACTCAAGACATTTTTTTTTCCCAACATATCGAAATCAGCAGAATAATAAGAGGAAAAAAGATATCTCAAAAGCACAACTTGTCCAAGACTATGAAATCATGTTTATTCCAAGGCTAATAGAATTTTACTGCCAGGTTGCCGGCTTGACTGGTTGTAGTAAAATGTTCCTGACACTCTGGAACAAGACGTCGGAGCATATCAGAAATTATGCAATATTCATAATGGTCTCCAACTGCTGTTTGGAATATGGCTAATTCTTTCGCATTCGCTCCTCTCTCCAGCACCATTTGGGAAGTTGTTGTACCACTTGACACACTTCACCCAAACTCTTAAATTTCTTACGAAGATTTTATTATACTCGCAACAGTGTTCAAGAACTCTGTTCTATACGTCGGGGATGATAAGATAGGCAACACACTCTTCAATATCCAACGCACTCTTCAGTATCCACCGCACTCTTCAGTATCCAACGCACTCCTCAGTATCAAACGCACTCTTCAGTATCAAACGCACTCTTCAGTATCAAACGCACTCTTCAATATAAAATGCACTTTTCAATATCAAACGCAGTCTTCAGTATCCAAACGCACTCTTCAGTATCCAACACACTCCTCAGTATCAAACGCACTCCTCAGTATCAAACGCACTCTTCAGTATCAAACGCACTCTTTAATATCCGACGCACTCTTCAGTATCAAACGAAATCTTCAATATAAAACGCACTTTTCAATATCAAACGCACTCTTCAGTATCTAAACGCACTCTTCAGTATCCAAACGCACTCTTCAATATCCAAACACACTCTTCAGTATCCAACGCACTCTTCAGTATCCAACGCACCCTTCAATATCCAAACGCATCTTCAGTATCCAAACACACTCTTCAGTATCCAAAAGCACTCTTCAATATCCAACGCACTCTTCGATATCCAACGCACTCTTCAGTATCCGAACGCACTCTTCAGTATCCAACGCACTCTTCAATATCCAACACACTCTTCAACAAAATCTATTGAATTTATGAGGAACAGCGTTACGTCCGCACGTACAGACTTCAAAAAAAATACGTCTGCACGTACAGGCTTTCAAGACAACACGTCCGCAGATACAGACTTGGCTTTCAAGACAATACGTCCGCAGATACAGACTTCAAGACATGTCCGCAGGTACAAACTCCAAGACAAAACGTCCGCAGGTACAGACTGCGAGACAACGCGTTCTCACGTACGTGTAGCAAAACCGAACAGCTGTAGCTCTGACGGTAAGAACAATGTTTTTCACAGCGTGAATCCTCTGACATGGCCAGCAAATGTGTGAAAAAGAATGACAAAAAATATTTAGTTCTATATAATTACCTACTTGTACAGCAAGGGTTGGACAGAGTTCTACCCTCGTGGGGTCCCCATCTCTTGGAAAATTTGGTGTACTGTAGCATTAAAAAATACCGGAACTGTAAATATCTTACTTTGCTGAGAAAAATACAAAAGTTACTATTTGTATTTTAAACTGTCTCAGGATAAAGGCAATCTACAGAGTCAGACTAAATCTGTAACGTTTTAACACTATTATATATATATATATATATATATATATATATATATATATATATATATATATATATATATATATATATATA
>JAYMFT010119085.1:0-13306 GCA_038088735.1 Panulirus argus
CTGTGGTTTCAGTGCATTACACATGACAGCTAGAGACTGAGTGTGAGCGAATGTGGCCGTTTTGCCTGTCTCCTGGCACTACCTCGCTGGCGCAGGGGGTGGTGATGCTATTTCCTGTGGGGTGGGGTGGCATGAGGAATGGATGGGGGTGAGCAAGTATGAATATGTACGTGTGTATATGCATGTGTACGTATATGTATGTATATAAGTATATGATGGTATGTATATGTATGTACTGTACTGTGTATGTATGTATATATGTGTGTATGTGAGGGAATGGGTCTTTCTTCGTTTGTTTCTTGGCGCTACCTCGCTGACGCTGGAAACAACGATCAAGTATAATAAATAAATAAATAATGTTGCATAAAGACAGCAGAAGTGAAAAAGTTGGCTTAGCAACTTGACACAAGCCATAATATGGAGCCTGACAACCCCTTCACACTGTGAAGGTGATTGCCTTGAGTAGAAGGCTGGTACGTCAAAGTGTTAATGTAGGTTGGAATGACAGTGGAACATGAAAGGTGGGTGACTGCTAGTGCTCATGTACAAAAAAATCAAAAGGAGTGAAAAAGAAAGTAACACCTTATGGTAGAAGCTGAATGAAAGCTTTAGTAGTTCTGATAAAATGGATTGTGTCACAGAGCCAAGGAATCTCATTGTAAGGGTGGATGATGTTGCAACTGAGGGTATGACTGGGAGGTATGGGGGGTTTCAGGTGTAAATAAAAATGGGGAAAAGCTTGTTTCTGGTGATAAATGAGGAATGGTTATCAAGAACTTGTGGTTAAAGAAAAGAAATCTGCATAAGTATTCAAAGGTAAATGGGGATGAGGTGCATGGACATTAAAGGACTGACTTAAAACTACAGGTGTGCAATGAATAGAGCACTTAATGGGAACATAATGACAGGGGTGGCAGGTGGTGGATCGTCTGATCATTTCTCAGTGGAGATAAAATTGATAGTTGGTGGTGAGATTAAGGAGAAAAAAAAGGGGTGGGATTTGGAAAAAAAATACGTAAATGAGGTGGCATTACCGAGTGTGCCTGTATGCTGAGACACCACGAGAGATAGTGGAACTGAAATGAACAATGTGGGAAGAACAGTTGGACAAAGGGAATAACAGCAAGAACAGATGGAGAAATAGTAACAAAGACAAGTGAAAAAGAAACAGAGTAAGTAATCTGAAGAACTCGTGAATACAATGTATGCTTGTGAAACCAGTGATCTCAAGTAAAGATAAACCTGAAATTTTTGGCTAAAGTATCCTTCATTCTTCATATGTCTCATATAACAGCTGACCTCAGCTTTTCAGAGGCCCAAGAATGCAGTGTGGCAAAAAGATATGCTTAAAAATCCAACAGTAAAGCTCAAAATGAACAAGAATAAACTATTTAAAAGTGTGAGCATATCATATTGGTTGAAACTTTTACATACATTATATTATGAGACCATATCCAGGTTTTTTCCATGAGGGGGTGGCTGGCGTCATTCAGCACAATACACAGCTTAGAGCAATTACAGACAAAATACACATCTGTGCTACCAATATGAATGAAACAGCGGCCATATCTTGCCTGTATTATGATAAAAATGCTTAAATATCCTCAAATGTATGGGTAAGAGTGGGTGGTAAAGAAAATGCTACATCTAATGCTGGTGGTCCCACTGGTGCTAGATTATCAACCAAAACCTTCAAACTTTTATTATTAAAAACAGAGTCAACCAAAACTTCAAAATGACATTAAAAACATTTTTCAGATGCCAATCTTTATACCTCAAAATGACACTAAAAGCATTTTCAGATGCCAATTTTTATCATAATGTGGCTTATATAAGAATTTAAAGATAATACAGGTATTGTACCAAGGTTAAAATACAATCACACTTTGCCAGAGCAGTGTGTGCTACCTTCGCTTCTCACCAAGGAAAAGTGCTTCCACTAAGGAACACTGCTTCCTCCCCTGGTACAGGCCTGTTGCTTTCTTTAAGTACAGTTCTCTGTTAATAGTTCACATAATGTTTCAATAACATTACAGTGTAATTATCGGTAAGATTTTGGAATTAACTGTAGGATATGTTTTGTCATCACTTTTTTAACTATTTCACTCACCACATTAATCTTACATTACAGTACATATTAAGTCTTGCATCAATCGCACATAATCATTGTCTGCAGAACAGTGAGCATAACCGTTGCTTCCAACCAAAGAACAATGCTGCCCACAAGGATAACTGCTTCCCCCAAAGGAACACTGTAATTCCTTCCCAGTTCCAGGCTCCTGTTTTCCTGAAGCACAGTTAATAACTCACGGTTTCAATAAGTCATTTTATAAACAAATCCCTCATCTTCTGTACTTACATGCTAGCACCAATGCCATCTACTGGCAGAATACCTCTTCTAGTCCTCCAAGAAACATGAAACAAAATTGCTATTTAATTATAAATATGTATGTTTCCATGTTTACTTTTATGCATTAGTAAAGAGAAGATTACCAATCATAGATGACCAACTGTATTTGACATCAATTGTAGCTTCGTATCATTTCACAGAGGATTGGTGGTGAGGTCTTTGTAGGCTAGTCTACACCTTGGCTGTTGTAATGAACGGACTAGGAATGGTGTTGGTTGTTTTGTGAAAAAAAATTGATCAAAATTCTTTGTTCTCTTCTTTATTATCTAATATCAACTGGACATGGTTAAATTATTGGTGCAGTCTTACTGGCCATGTATTTCAACTTCCTGGAAATGTTATTGATGAAAGAGTCAACCCCCAAATTTCAGCCTAAAGATTTCACTCAAAAATTTGATGGTTGCATACGTACATAAAAGAAAAATGGTATATACAGTATGTGTGCAATGAAAGAGAGGCAGATGTATGTTTGGGGAAAACTGGGATGCAGAGTGTCACAGTCACTGCAAATGCAAAGGTACCTAAAGGCTTATGAGCCTGTATCACTCACCTAGCATTCTATGAATTCTTGATGAAATAACTACTTTACATTTTCTTCATAAAAATTGGCAAGTCCATTAAATTCACAAAAAGATCCATTTTATATGTTAGCTCTTTATTATTTAATTAAAACTGAAATGTGAGCCAATTCTCCCTTGAAACTATATTGAAACTATAAAGTTCTGGCTTCATAATAGTAACAGAAGAGCTCTTCTCTACTTCATAAGGAACACTAATAAAAATCTATATTATGAACAAAGTGTACAACCATACAATCAAATTTCTATATACAATAGTAACAATTCTTGAGTAATGAATGTACATATTTAAAATTTTCTGTATATACTGGTTCCTGCAACAAAAACAACAAAAAGCACTGTAGGCATTACATTATTTGTGTAAAATAAAACTCTACAAAACGTTAAAGCATATTTGAAACATAAAAATATTACTGAGTTCAGAAACAAACCTGAAATCTACACATACCGGCCACTCCATGGAGCAACAACACCCATCCAAGTGAGCCCAACCACAGCTAGGAACACAATACCAGCAGCAGTCCCAGCTGCCACAATGAAGAAGTGTCGGAACTCTGCCCTAGTCATAACACTCTGCAAGTACTTGAGTACAGCCACTGCATTCAACAATGCAAACACTCCTACAAAAAGAGAAATAATAATATTCATAAAAATGCTTTCTGCAAAAAGGTGATGGAGGAAAGCTACTAAAAGCAGGTTGTTTTTGTAAGAGAATTAGGCATGAGTGCAAGTACAAGGAGGGGAGAGTGAGTGGCCTCAGGTGAAGGTGCATTTGCAGTAGTGGTGAAGGATATTGCCATGGCTGTTTCTTATCAACTTCTATGTAGGCCTAGGACTCGGTCTCAGTTGAGGGGAAGAATCTCCAACAGGGTAACTTTCTTTGATCTGTCGCAAAACATGAGGAGGGCTTTGTTAGCCAACATATCTTGGAGCCATTGTCATGTGTCAGGGAGTAAGCCACCTTAGTTTGTCAAGGAGTGGGCAAAAGCCACCTTAGTTTGTCAAGGAGTGGGCAACTGTTGTGTGTCAAGAGAGCAAGCTGCTGTTGTATCGGAGTGAACCACCATAATGCATCTGCGTGTATAATACATAAATAAATAAATAAAGAATGGTTTTTTGAATTTAGGCTGTCGTTTGGCTGAAAATACAGAGCTGAGGTGTTTGTTTATGTGTGTAATTACTTATCAATTACTTGTCTGTACTGTACAGGGAGGGTGTTTTAAATTCATGGGGCCCTATCTCTTGAACACCTTAAAACGTATGCTGTCTGCGTCTGCATCAACAAAGCACATTCTTCCTATTCCACTCATCCACCACTCTTATAACATAAAAGTACTTCATTACATCTTTCAGATAAGTTTCTTTATTTGATGTTACTGTATTTCCTCTGGTTGCTCTATCCCTTCAACTCTTAAAGAACCATTCACTGTCCATGTCGTTAATCTGTTCTGAAAACAGTTTGTGATTAAGTCACTCCCTTCCAAGGTGATAACACTTAAAGCCTTCAGCCTTTCCCTATAAATTAGCTCTCTTAATTCTGGTACTACCTATGTTACCCTCATCTGGACCTTCTATATTAGATTTGTTCTTCTTTTGGGGCAGTGATGAAATTTTAAAAATTTATTCTAGTTTTGGGCTATTGCTGGATAAGAACAGCTTGCTAAATTTTTCCTTTTCCACAAACTTGTAAGCTGTTCTGGTATTTCTCAGCGGGCAGTTTGTGTGTGTGTGTGTGTGTGTGTGTGTAATTACCTATTTGTACCATGTGGGAAGAGAGTTATACACTCATGGAGCCCTAACCCTTAAGATTCTCTATAATATTATGCACCTTCTTCAATCTGTCCCCCCCCCAACAGTCACGGACAAAAGTCCAGATCAAGACCAGGCCCTAATTGAAATATAGAGAGCACTGAAAAAGGGGGAAAAAAGACAGGGAAAGTATTTACCAAGTCCTCAGTCCTTCTTCATTCATCCATCACTCATACTGCAAAAGTACTTCTTTTTATCTCTTTTAACAAGTTTCTTGCTTAATTTAATGTCACGTCCCCTGGTTGCTCTATCCCTATCTCTCTTGAAGATTTGTTCACTGTACGGCATCGATCTGTTATAAAATCTTAAAAGGTAGTAATTAGCTTACTCATCAGTCTCCTCTTCTCCAAGGTGGGCAAATCTAAAGCCTTTAGCCTTTCCTTCTAACTCAGCTCTATAAGTTCTGGTACCACCTTGTTGATCTCCTCTGGACCTTATCGATTAGTTCTTTGTGCTTCTTTCAGTGAGGTGACAAAACCTGAGAAGCATATTCTACGTTTGGCCTTATATAGGATATGAAAAGCTGGTTAAATATTTTCTCATCATAGACTTAAAATCTGTGACAAAGGCAAATTGTCTGCTGGCAAACATTAAAATCACATTGAAAAATGTGGAGAAAATGTCTGGGTAACAATTCAAAACATATATATGACCAAAACTGGAATATGTTTCTTAGATCTGGTTAAAGCACTTAACCTTTTAAACAGACCTCACAAGATTTTTTTTTTTTCTTTTTTTTAAGGGACCTCATGTAGATCCAATTTCAACTGATTTATTGTGGTGGCACAAGATGCCTAAGGCCTCCTCATACAACAACTACACCCAAATTCTTTTGTCATCCTTCAGTCATGGCATGGAGATATTACTGTAGAATGTCTAGTGTATCTGCTCTACAATGGTGTGACGTCTACTGATACACTTGATAACCAATTTAAAGACTAAAAATCTATTTAGAGATAAAAAGAACCAAGCTCATCAAAACAATATATAAGCAAGGTGTTGACAGTTGAGCCATCAACACCTGTCTGTGTAGTGCTTAGAGCTATCTCAGCCATATGCACCCATCACAAATTTTTAGTTCTCTATAGGAGAGTTAAAGACTTTTTCAATAATATCTAAGTTTTTACATTCATGTACAATGTTCTTCCATTATAAGTGAGAGACTATTTTCCTGTTTATCTGAAAAACATCCTCTTTCACTGAAGTCATAAGAAAATTTCTGTGCATGCTAATGGGGTTAGAGAAACAAAGATTCAATAGTCCTGAGATGTGCAACTGAAATTATTAACTCAGTTAAGAATGCAGAGTTCCAATGAGAGACTGATGGCTACAAATTTGATCACCATGGAAAAAAGAGCACTGTGGGGAAACTTTAACAGTTCTTTATGAGATGCAATGAGAGAGTAGTCAGAGGTCATAACAAGAAGCTAAGGAAGAACTGTTGGATAAAACTTGTACTTTTTGGTGAAAACATGGGGGATGGCAGGAATAAACTAAGCAATGAAACTGAAAATGTAACAATATACAAATGTTTAAAAAGCAGCATGACAGTGAAAGTTCAAAAGAGAACCCCAAAAGGGTATGAAAATCTCTCTTCACAGTTCACAAAAGAATTACAAAGACACATAAATTTGTCAGAATTAATTGTCAGTTTAAAAGCAACTAATCTGGCAGCAGGATTTAGGTGGAAGAATTGTAAAGGATGATGTAAGGATAAGTTGGATCTGAATAAAAAGTTTAAAAGTGTTTTCACAGTGGAAGAAACTATAACCTAATTCTTGTCAAATGGGATGGAGAGAGAGTTTTAGAAAACATTGAGATGTTTAGAAATAATATAAACAGACTATTAATGGGTCTTGACCCATACAAAGCTCACGGTCTAGATGAAATTTCACTGTATGTACGTATAATTGCCCTGCAGAGACAAATCTAACTTAATATACCTGCAAGATATGCCAGATGTGCAAGCCAAGTGGTGTTTTTAAGAAATGTGGCAAAAGGAGATCCATGTTCTGATAAAAAGGAGTCTACTACATCTCACAATATTAACAACCTGGAGAGTAACCTCCCTCTCGACAGCCAGTGCACCTCTGTGTGCTCAGACCCTATACGTCAGTAGTTTTACTAGTAATTATGTGACAAGATACTGCAAGAATTACGATTACTACTACTGGCAACCTCTAGCTTTCGAACTCTCTACCTTCCCATGTCTTTCCCAATAACTATGACTGCACATTTCAAAAGACAGGTCATTCACTTTTTCAAAAATTTGTAAATACTTTCCCTTGCCATTTCTTTTTCTGTTTCATAATTCTCTTTATTTCAATTAAGGCCTGGCCTCGATGTGGACCTTTGTCTGGGACTGGAACCTTCGACATAAAAAAAAAAGTGCTGAAGATGCATGCGGAAACACTAGACAGACCTCTTGAAAGACTGTTCAAGATGTCACTGGAGAACAGCAAAGTGCCAAGAGAGTGGAAAAGAGCAAATGTCATACCTATGTATAAAAAAGGAAACATGGATGTGATGTGGCACAGAATTATATATCAGTCTGCCTAATAAGTGTGGTCTGTAAGGTAAAGGAAAAGATAATTAAAAAGCAAATGGAGGACTTTCTACACAGGAGAAATTACAAAGTGAAAGGCAACACAGTTTTAAGAGAAAAGTGATCATACATAACAAACCTCTTGTATTCTATGAAAGTGAGCTCTGTCTTAGACAAAAGGAAAGGCTGAGTGGATTGTTTGTATCTGGACTGCCAGAATCTATTCAACACTACTGCAGAGGGAGTTGATTAAAAAGCTGTTTCACCAGACAGGAATATGGGGGAGACTCCTCCAATGAATATTAGATTATCTTAGAGAAAAGGGAACAAAGGACAAATGTCAGAGAAGCCTTCTTCAAAGAGTACTTCTAAATCCCCTCAAAACTTTCCCTATTGCCTTTGATGACTCCGTGATTCCACTACTCAACATAATTAACGCACTTGGTAAAACTGTAATATCTATCTTGGAATCTACAGTAAGTAAAAAACAGATCTGATTCTAAAAACTATCATGTGGCTGCTACAGCTCTACGGATTAGAGCGGTTTAATCTGTCACTTCTCCTAAAACATGACTGACCTCCCTACTCCATGCTGTTACTTTTCTTTCTCTCTTCTACATATACCACTTCAAACTTCTGCTCCCACAAATGACTGATAATATGCCTCAACCATAAGGTAGACCACTTGAAGCCAAGCAAGCCATCACATCACAAAATTTCAAAGTGGATGTTTGCAACTTCAGGGTAGAATGCTATGGTGCCTGTTTCTCTCCCTACACTATGAGCAATGAACATCTTTACTTTACCTTCTTGTTTCTTTCCCACTAGTAAAACCTGCCCTATTCTATAGGGTGAGCCAAAAGTCAATGTACACCTATCATAAACAATGAATATATTCTAAGTCTCTATCCATTCATACAAAAACATTTCCCATACTTACTAAAGTCAGAACAAATGTTGGAAATGGCACTCAAGTGCCCGTAGACACACATCTATATATCTTATCCAGTTTACAAAGATATGCTACAAATCAATTTGAGATATCTTCCTGATAAAATTTGTGATGGCTCCCTTCACTTCAGAGAGAGTGAGGACTGTCTTCGTAAACTATGCCTTTCATAGCTCCCCACAGATAACAATTAGGGGGTGTAAGATCTAGCAACCATGGTAGCCAAATGTCCTTTGAAATTATTCTATAACTAAATACATCATACAGCAGCTTCATGGCGACAAGAGCTGTGTGTGCAGCAGCACCATCTTGTTGGAAGTAGCCACAGTCAATTTTCTCCTTATTTAAATGTTCAATGATAGAGTAATGAATCAATTCAAAATTACATTCTGAGCTGATTGTGTCTCTGAAGAATATGGGGCTGATTATATGATTTCATGATATGGTTCACCGCACACCAACCTTCTGATCATGTTATGATGTCTCCTTGATCTTGTGTGGATCAGTCAACAAACAAATGAGGCTGTTTTGGGTGCTGATGTAACCAGATTAATGAAACCATGCCTCATCAATAAAGAATGTGATGCCCAAGACATTGGCAATATTCAACACACTTGACATTATCCCTTTCTTTAAATTCATGCAATGATGCTATCTTGTAGGGGTGCCAGTGTAGCTGCTTCTTCAGCACTCTACACGTGCTACTGTATGAGATGCCCATCTGCTGTGCTAACTGACAAACAAACTTTTTCGAGCTTTGAAATTTGCAATCCAAAATATCCAATATGTTCCCCACTGCTAATTCTGCCAGTCTGCCAGATCTTGGCACATCCACAACCGATCTGGTTTCACAAAACATGGCAATGAACCACAGTACTCCATTGTAATGTGGCATGGGAGTGTCGGGATACTTTTCAACAAACTTTTGTTGTACTTCATCCATACACTGGTCTGCACTACATAACACCTACTCTGCCAAAACCTTGCATGCCTCAAGCAGCAAACCATTTTCACATTAACACCTGTTAACATGCAGACACACTTTCATTCAAAAAAACACTAAAGTGACACTGGGTGAGGAATGAAGGGGAAGAAGATGGGAAGAAAGAAAGGAGGGGGAGGAGGAGGTCTGTCACTGTACATGTCAAAAGTCACACAAGCCACTTGTTGTAACAATAGCACTAAACTAAGAATGAAGCAGTTTTATCATCTGTAGTATAGATGCACAATGATTTTAAGCTCACCCTGTATTACATTCAATTCCATTTAAAGGGGGCTGATCAGGTGTATACAACTTCTAAGTTCACTAACGCACTTTCTCAAACCAAGTGTACAAAACTGACTCAACAAATGACTGAAGTTTCTATTGATATTTCCATCCTCACTACCTCTCTTTAGTCTAAATACCATTTACATTTTCCAGCTATACAAAGCATCAGTATATGTGAAAAACTTAAAAACATAGCAGTCGTGTTAAGTGCCCACACCTACCCACAACATTGGGCCTCCCATTTCTATAACCCTAATTCTAGTCTTCCACTTCACCATTTTTCTCTTATGCCTTTCCTAGCTCATAGCACATAAACAGAGCTTCCTTGAAATTACTCCTGATACATCTTAGCATTCTATAATCAACTTCACTGATTTTATAACTTTCTCCAAAATTCGTAAATCCTTTCCCTTGTCTTTTCTTTTTCCATATCATAATTCTCTCTATATTTCAATTAAGGCCTGGTTTGATGTGGACTACTGTAAGTGATTAGGGAGAGAGAGAGAGAGAGAGAGAGAGAGAGAGAGGAGAGGGGGGGGGGGCATTTTGATCTGCCTTTAATCACATTCTTCTCTCCACACTACTATCAACAAATTCACCTTAAAATATCAACTTTTACAGTCTACTTTATCACAGCCATTTTCCTGATAAGTAAACTATTCTATCTCAATACATTACAATGGACTACAACATTCCAGGCAAATCTCCTAACACCTGTTTCCAAGTTTCTATTCTACAGAACATTTCTAGAAAAAAATATGAATCAAATATGTTTAAGAGTTGAATATGCATAAATGGAAATGTGCATTTCAGATGAGGGTTTAATGCATAAGAAAAGCAGCTGTAACAAAAACACTACCTAATTAACTGTCAATAGTATTCATATGCTCTAGTGTATGATTACACTTTACTTTCTTGGGGATTTTAAAATTTTTTTTTCATACTTGATCGACGTTTCCCACATTAGCAAGGTAGCACTAAGTAACAGATGAAGAAAGACATATCCACTCTTACACACACATATAAACATATACGCACCTATACCTAATTTTTTTATACATATTCGCCATTTCCCACATTAGCGAGGTATACTGAGGTCGACGTGCAGTCAATGAACTGAACCAGAGCATGTAAAGCATCCATGATAAACCATGGAAAGGTCTGTGAGGCCTGATTGTGGATAGGAAGTTGTGGTTTCAGTGCATTACACAAAAAAGCAAGATAATGTGAGCAAATGTGACCTTCCTTCGTCTGTACCTGGTGCTACCTCAATAATGCAGATATGTCGATCAAGCATGAATCAAGTGTGAACATTCAAAAACAAAATTAGTTTTTTAAAAATTTCATAAAGCAATATCTATTTCTACACACATTTACTTAAAAAGAAATTCTAGATAAATTAACCGGGGATATTTGGTAAAAAGAATTTGTATCTTAATAAAACCAAATCTTATCTAAAATTGTGAATGAGTTTGGAATAAGCGCGATTCCCTGAATGTGACCATACAACCACCAAGAAAGTGGGAGAGCCACTTGGCCTGATTTTGTCAGAGTGTTAAGGTGAAAGACACATCAAAGTTATACACAAGTTTGCATAAAACATCTGTGATTCTTACCAGCTGCTGCCATGTGCTCAGAGGTCCTTATTGGCTGGAAACCAACAAATGGGATTTGCATAGAGCAAATTAACCCCAGGATATAGAAGGTTGTGTATGCTGTGTACAGACGGTGAGAGAAACGTCCCATTAGCAAGAGGGCAAATACGTGCAGGGGGATGAGGTTGATGATGTAGACATAACCACCCCATGCGCTCACCATATAGAAGTATGAAAGGGATGCCACTGATGCCCAGAACAAACTACCTGTCTTCACAGATTTTACCTAGGGGAAAAAAAAAAAAAAGTCATAATTTTTGCAAATTCTATTATATGTCGTTTCTTTGATCTGTAACCTATCACTGCATGACAAAACAAAAATATCAAGAAATAGCAATCATTTCAAACTTTTAACATCATTAGTAAGGTAAGTATATGCAAACACCCTACATTATGAGTAACATCTTTTGTAAAATCTAAGATTTCTAAAAGTTAACAGTGTTTTACACCATACTTTATGAAAAAGGTATTTTACAAAATTTCACATTCTGATTAAATTTATGAAGTCTAACACCATAACTTAAAAGTACCATCTAATGTGTAATCTAAAATTTTAATGGCTAACCATTCTGAAACAGCTAGAGTTTGGAAGAAAAAATCAGGTTTCAGGAATTCTGATTGAGCTTTTTTGCTACCATTTTCCTAAATTCATTGACAGTATTTTAATACATTCTTGATATTAAGAATCAATTAAAATTTTAAAGTATTTCCTTCTACAATGCAACCTTTTCATCTTTCTGAAAATGCTCTGGACACCAGCTTATAAATGCAACATACTTTCCAGTGAGGAATTTTCCCAAAGTCTAAGCTTCAGGGTATGCCACCACCAATTCTTGTATATATTTAAGAAAACATGATTGCATGGTCAAATTGTTCTTGAATAAAAACCTATATACTTACCCAGAGGAAATACGTAAACATTAGGGCAAAGATAGCAATGCCCTCATTATCATAGCTCCCTGCTACAGAACGACTGATGTAACCAGGGACAACAGCAATAAAACAGGCAGCAAATAAGCCTGCTCCAGATGACCAAATCTCTTTAGTCAACAAGTAAGTGGCAACTGCTGTCAAGCCACTGCAAAGGATGGAAAATATGGGTTAATGACTATGTAACGAAATTTTCTAGGAAAAGTATTCAATACAGATCCATGGCACTCCTGACTACTGTTTTCAAATCAAAATAGGAGTACTTCAAATTTTTACAACAGATGAAGCAAGAGGAAGAGACAAACATCAAAGAAAGAGCACTGTTACTCATACAGCTATTCATTCACCATACTGAGCCTGGTAAAAAGGTGAAGTGGATGCTATACACAGTTTAATTACATTCAGTGAAAGCTAACATGGGTACAGTATCATAACACATTGACAAGGCACTCAACCCTGTTACCTTGGCTCTTCTGCAGCTCCAAAGGATGATAATATGATCCCATATGCCCTTTGGACACAGTCAAAGCTATTCCAAGCCTACAGTTTACCATTCCAAACTGGTAAAAAATTCACTAATTAGTGGGAAGTGTGTGATCCTTTGTTTATGAAGACAATGCCATGAGCAGGATTTTGACAAAATCTTTGAAATTTGAGATGAGTGCTCTAACTAATCGACTTTGCAGGCACATTTCATTTCAATCAGAGATTACAAAATCACACTCTAAAATACTGGATTAACAGGAATATAAGGATAAAATAGGCAAAACGTGAGTTACACAGGATAAGAACAGTCTAATCCAGTTTACCTTTCCATTCTAATACTAATTCACTTAGTGTGTGTGTTTGTGATTACTATTTGTGTTATGGGGGGAGTTTTACATCTGTGTTGCTCTATTTCTTAACCAAATATTTATGTACCATGCATTTAATCCTTCATATGTCTGTATGCACACAAACATGCATACCCTAGTTTATGCCAGGTTCAATTTTATTGACCAGCCCTATGGGAAAGATGAAAACCTGGTGGACTGTGGATCAGCTGCCATGACCAGGATTCAAACTTATGCGGGTTTGATCCCAGGAAACCGGTGCATGCGTGTCGTTCATTAACACTAACAGCTACATTTTTTTTTTTTTTTTTTTTTTTTTTTTTTTTT
>JAYMFT010119096.1:0-13305 GCA_038088735.1 Panulirus argus
AATAATAATAATAATAATAATAATAATAATAATGATAATAATAATAATAATAATAATAATAATAATAATAATAATGACAAAAGTTTTATAAACTTCCCAGCGGTCTTGCGAGATGTAAACAAAAAAAGACAGACAGAGAACGGAAGGCGGACACCAGCAAAAGGAAGTTTTCTTAAAGAATGATACAGACGAACAGACAAAACAACACTAAACAGAGGTATATAGACTAACAGACAGCGGCTAATACTCTCTGAGCGTTCTATGGAGTTAATACATAATACAGAGTAATGTACTAATTTACTAAATAAAGGAAATCACACCATCTAAATCCCCATTCAAAAGCTAAATCTCCCTTCACAAATATACCCACTGCCTTTTACACAATTTAGGGCGCATCAGCTGGATGTATTCATATATTCAGAATTCTTTCAGTTGAACCCAAAACCTGTTTAATCTTCAGTGAAGTAATCGTGAAATCCATTTCCATCCCTCCTCAACAAAGCCTGACTGCGACGAGGGAAGGAGCAGCTTCCGCAAGAGGGAAACATGGCTGCTGGATGTGTAGCGACTCCCGCACGGGTACTCTCCACACACGATTCATTCACCTAAAAGCACCAAAGAAACCTGATTTATTTTATCTGACTTTTCACAGAGTGAGACTGACAGCCCTTCACGGCCTCATCAGGCACTCAGGTCTTCCCCCAGACCTTTCTCAGCACAACAAGGTCCTTTCCAAGAAATTCAGACCATTGCTAATGCATCCTTTGACCCCCGGACGTACATAAACCTTTCGAAAGGCACCCAGATTCTATGGGAGGCACACCAGTCCTCCATTTGCAACAAGGTCTTCCTCCCTGCCCACTCTCCTTGCCCCGTCCAATCGTCAGCGCGATAATCTTTACAAATAACCTGTATCCACTGGACGTACCTCTCTTGAGACCCTCTTTAACACATTCAAGTCCTGCTCAAAGTACCTCAGATTTGTCCGCCCTTCTTAGCATATTCAAATCGGTTCAACGCTCCCTGACGAACGCCAGATCTCCACACCCACTAATGCATTAAGATTCGATTAACACTTCTAACGCTACCTTGTGTCCACAACGTAACACACTCAATCCCAACAACACTCCCTCACGCACGCAAATCTTTACACCCTTTGATATACTAATATCTCATCAAAATTCCAACACGCAAAACATATCTCCTGGTACTTTGAAGACATCGCCCAAGATTCAGTAGGGCAAGAGGTGGGAGGAGCCCTCGTCAGCCCTAAACCGCCGAGTTCGTCGTCCCAAGGTGCGTGTTCTCATACCTCAGAGACCGGGAGTGCCGAAACCTCATGACCGGTCTCGGGCCGGAGGAAATTATTGAGTTTCTCTCCCGTGTCAAGTGTAGGGGAATAATTCCAAGGTATATGCCTAGGAAAACATGTTTACTTATTGAACAGAATACAAAGTTTTCTGTAGGCTTCTAATATAATCCTTTTATGTAGAATTATGTATCATCGAACATTACGTACATCACAGACTAAATCAATGGAAATCAAAAGAACCAAATATATTTTCTCACGAAATCTAACGGATAAATGAGTTAGTAAATCAAAGAAGTAAAGGGGTAATAGATTCATGTCCTGCGCTCCTTCACCGACTACTGTACATCAGGAGCCAGACTACATGACTGAGGCCACAACTAGACATATTTCCAGGCTCCTGGACGTTGGGTCTGCAGCTGGGGAGGTTTTGATTATACAGGGGATGTGAAATTTGCATCGTAAAGTAACTTAGTCACCTGAACGCAGGACATCGGCGGGTGGATTAATGGATTAAAAAACTGAATAAGAAAGGTTATTCATGGAGTAATGGATACACGAGATAACTAATCAACGATCGGATGAAGTAGTCTACAGTTAGATTAACCGACAGCTGCGCAGAGAGAGAGGATCTTTGCAATCATTGCCAGAGGTCAACCACTGATGAGTCCAGTCCTTTTCCTGCCAAGTTTGACTCCTTTCTGGACTCTACAACCCTTCCACAGCTCTGTTAAGTATGCGGCCCCATCCAACATTGCCACCTCTCCCCCACGCCTGTCGCCCTTGCAAACCCAGCCATCTCTCTGTTTCTGGCCAACCCTGCCCATGCGCTACCCTCCCTGTGCCTCTCACGCGCAGGACCTGCTCCATCGTGCGCGTCCACCACTCACAGCCCTGCCTGAGCGTACGATCAGCGGCTCTGTAACAACGAGACTGCGACCCACCTGCCACACCTCGAGTCATCGACGTGATGCTGATGGGGAAAATTCTTCTCTCGGCTTATTGCCAAACTTCGGCCGATGGTTTTCTCTGCTGGCGAAGGATCTGGAAGCCACCAGGGGGCCGCCTGCCTCGCCGTTTGGAGGGCTGCCCAGCCTTGCCTGATCCTCCCACCTGCTCCGCTCATCGCAAGGGATCAGAAAGTTCTTCAACTACTTGATCTGATGATCTGTTGGTTGGCGCTCAACTTAATATACTCAGTCTCGGCGTCTTCACTCTTATTATGTGGTGGGGTTCAGTATCCCGAAAAAGCCTCCAGCCAATTAGTTATTTCCATCAGTTTTACGATCACACGGCCGCCAATATCTACAGTTCTTGAGCAGGTGCATGTCTACAATAATCTAGTTTTACGACATCATCTTTATCGGTCTTTATTCTCTGGTCGAGGGCCATTCTATAGAATGACGTCCGCACTTCATCAGAAACTGGGACGAGACTGAGACTTTAGAATTAAGCTGTTGATTGAACGGCTTAAAATGTCTTTGATATTAAGCGAGCATCATGAAGTCCAGGGGAAGTGTCTAATGATCTCCCTAAACTCTCACGTCAGATGCTACCCATAACAGACGCTCCCACCGCTCTTCTTTCTTTGTTTTGAAAATAATCATATATATATATATATATATATATATATATAATGAGTTCCATGTTGTCCTCAGCATATCCATCCAATAAGGAAACAAAGGTGACTAATGTAATATTTCACATAAAAGGAAGAATCCTTCGCTAATTACTTTCCATTAAGGTGATTAGTTGCGCCTCCTCATTATAGCTCTGGCTAACCGAAGGACTGGGTAAGAGAGGCAGAGAGGCACAAGTGGGGTGAGAGGGAGGTTAGAGCAGGAGCTGGAAGGGGAGAGGGGCAGTAAGCGAGAGGAGAAAAAAGAATGCCATGATGAAGCGAGAGCGTGGGGGAAGAGGAAAACTAAACGTAAGGGAGGACAAAAGGTAAATGAAGAATACAGTAAGGGAAAGTAATGAAGGGAGAGGAAAGTAAGAGTGACGGTGAGGGAAAGGAAGAGAATGTGAGAAGGCTAACAGCACTAAACAATCCGCTGATAACAAGGGACACTTCAAAACAATCGAATGAATAATAAAACAAACTAACCAAAGCCTCTGTTTACCTTGGTGCCATCACATTTGCTGGGTTTATATTATGTACCTTAACTACGTCACACACACACACACCTACATCCTCACCCACTTCTTTTGTATGATGAAAAATCTTCCCAAAGTTTTCAATAACTATGACATAAAACCAATGTCGGAAGTTTTCATAACCAACAGTTTTGAATTACCGTCGTTCCCTCCTTTTACATCAACAATATTTCAGTTGCATCTAATACTAAATTAAGTGTATTTCTTCTACCATTAAATTTTTTTACTACAGGATCGTACATAAAATTACAGAATTAATTGTAGGGTATTTCAATACAATTAATTCTGAAATGTTATGTACGATCCAGTACTAAAGAAATCCAATGCTGCGTACGATTATGCACTAAAAAATGTAATGGTTTGTATAAACTGCGTTAAGTAAAGAATGAACCCCGCTTCTAACAGAGTACAATGCGCCAGAAAAGTACTTGCGAAAATTAGAATGTGTCAGAGTCTTACTTCTCCATAGCACAGGCTTGCATGAGGATCTTTTCATTTTCCCCAACTATCCTTGCATTAGATTTGAAACACAGCGTCCCAGCTGCACATTTTGAGGACCATCCTTGCAACAATGGGGTCATTACACTCTCCGGTCCGTAATTCTTCTCCCTTGTGAATGAACCAACTTCCTCTGCCATTTAAAACGATGTTCAAAATGTCGCATTAAGGAAAACAGGAATTCTAACGATGGTACAACTACAAATGTTTACATATTCATTCCGCCATCCTTTATAATACCGGTGTTTCCAGTGCACTTGTACACCTGCTTATAGATGAGACTGCGCAATGCTTGCACTTGTACACCTTACTCTGGATGTGACTAATGTTTACATTTGCATACCAGGCTACGGAACCCTCGTCACCAGTGGGATAACCTTACCTAGGATGACTGCACCTTATGACCGTCGCTGCATCTTGTGGTTGTGAAGGAACTAAAGCAGGAGACCTCCAAGGCTACCGGGATGCCCAGTATACTTGCACTTAATCGTACAACAAATGAAGAAAAACATCCAGAGGTTCTCAGGTCACAAGCCACGCGAGAACCAATGACCTTATAAGAACCACTGATTCAGAGAGAACTCGAGGAGGTTACACAGGAAGAAATGATCTAAAAACCCCAGGAACCGAGGCCCCACCAGTTCTCGGTGCAACCCTGGATCTCGAGGCCGCTACCCAAGACGTCGAGGGCGTTCCAGCTACTCACAATGCACATCTTTCCGTCCCAGTGGTCGCCTATGGCCATTTCCGAGCAAGAATCTCTCCGGAAGGCACTCGGGCGAGGAACTGTGCCAAGAGATTTCTATGTCAGGCGCCGGGTACTATTCTTGGTCCTGAGGATACGATGGTGCACTTAGGAAGAATTAGGTGATGCTGAAGGAAGACTCGATGGTTTTGCTGGTGAATATGGCGCTCTTTCTGAGCGCGTATGGCAATTATGGAGGCAGGTTTATTTGTTTTATAGGTGTATCTGCCAGTTATGAAAATCATTTTTGTAGCTTTTTGAAAAAGTTATTGATTCAGAAGTGCTGCCAGCAAAATAGTTGGTTTAAGTCCAATTACCGTCCAATAGTTTAAAGAGGTGTTTCTGTCTTATAATATGTTGATTTAGCTTATTCTGTATTTAGTGAATAAGCTTGATTATAACGTCTTATCCATTTTGTTGATATCTGTGTTTCTACGAGTATGAAGCGCAGCTTATGTTTCGTCTACGGGAGAAAACTATCCGTAATTGCCATAAAGTTTCGAGAGGCACACGAAGGCCCTCTAATACGTTAACCACAAGACAGTTGCCTTAGTACCACTTATTCCAGCGTCATCTTGATCCAATGTGGTGTCAGTACCAAACACCACCATGTACCACTGCTGTGGCTTTACAGTAAAATACAAAATATGGCACCTCAGCCGACGTCAAATATTTACTAACTCGCAAGAACCTCAGAGTATGAGTTACCTTCAAACATAGAATCTCAAACACCACAGAACTTGTGCAGTCAGCCAGTCAGTGCCAAAAGCTGGCATGTGACTGAGTGTGTCCTCAGTGAGAAGGATGGAAATGCATCTCTTGGATTACCTTCTTCCATGGCATTATACTGTACACAGTTCACCAGGACCACATGACTGACGAACGTACTACAACCAAACAAAGCCCGTCACAGTACAGCGTCACACCGTCAACCAACATCATCCCCAATCTGTCTTTAACAGTTCCAGCCAACGTATTATTACAAACTTACAAACACCAGCAAGTCTGTTCTCAAACTACATTCTAAGGTTTTGGTAACGCGATAAACGGTAAAGGTCCCTCGTAAATACGAATCAGATAGAGAAATACATCTTAAACGAAGGTACACGGCACACAGAATAGTTGAAAAACACTGAAATTAACCAAAGTAAATGTAGACACAGGTAGAAAAATAATCTAGGAACAGATAATTTTTTCTGAAATAACTCATAACTTTCCTGTCTTAAAAGTGCACTTCGATTAGACATTCAAATTAAGAATGAAAATCTGTGACGGACTAAAACTAGATGTAAATCTAAACAAACGATCTGTGTCCATCAACAAGAGGCGTTCCTCCTCCTGATTCCCTGAGCTGTGGGATGTTAGGAATTCGTTGGGTGATTGTCTCTCTTCCTCCAGGTCGTAAAAACGCCGGCAGAGTTGCACTGGGATAGTCGGGAGAGGGAGGGATGGAACTTGTATGATACGTTCGTTAATTAAAACAACGTCCTGGGCGGTGTTTTGTACGCAGTGTTGGCACAGTGGTAATTCAAGTTGAACTGCTGCTATATAGAACGTTGTTTGGTGTAGCACCAGAGTAGTATGTGGCTGGCAGGGCTATCTGGTCGAGGGGGAACGAAAGCGCTGTTTGGCGGACGGAAGGGTGATGCAGGCGGGGAACTGAAGGTGAGGCCGTCGAGGAACAGAAGGGTGGAGGATGGAAGGATGGGGAAAGAGAAGGTAGAAAAAGGAAGGGTGCGGAACGGAAGGGCGAGCAGATGTGTGTAACTAACAGACACATTCGAACGGCTAGATGCTTAAGATGAGGCTACCGAGATGCCCTCTGGTGAGTGTTTCGTGGGTGATTCTTTCACGAACACCCAAACAGGCTGTTACATCATCCATATTCCAATGTTACCCCGTCTAGTGTGTGTGTGCTCAGCCACACTGCAGCTCAAAAGATATTTGCAATTTGTCTGCTTAATCTTCCACCCACGAGGGTCAGTCCAAATGAACTTCAGGAACTATTGCTGTACATCTAGGGACATCGAGGCACTTCACAAAACACAAGATATCTATCCCCATAATGGACGACAAAACTTGGCACAGCTATCAGCCTGACAAGAGCCAGCGATGCAGGTGTCAACTTCCGGTACATGGCGAGTCCCATCCTCAAAGACCTGTCAATCCTGAAGTCGCAGCGGGAGTGTCTGTAGCGGGAAGACCAACGTGATCACGACCCAGCGGGCAGGCAGGTGGCGCGTGCCCCTCTGGCTCGGCACAGCTGAGGCAGGTTCTCCGTCACGTGATCCTCGTATCGTACTCGCCTCCAGGTTTCATCACTCGTTCGGTGTCTTATTGTAAATCTTGCGTCAAGTCATTTCATCATAATATGTTTTCCCAGTTTCCCCTCTATATTTTCTCAACTTTTTCACCATAGGCATCCTTACTTTTTTCCCAACAGTTTTCATTTCACACCATTTCTCTCAACTTTCTCTTGCCTTCTTTCCTCCATACTTTTCCCCACATCCCCCACTAAATCTTTCCTTAAATTTCAATTCACTTTCCTCCCTTCCTCCCCTCCTGGTGCAGCACACTATCTCAATTGCTACGGAAATTTAACTCTATCGTATTCCAATTTGCCCTGCAGGCTTCTGGCCTCACTCCCAGCCAGCGCTCACCCACCCTGGAGCAGGCGGCGCCCAGGACCCACCCAGCAGGTCCGCCATGCGACCAGGACCCAAGAAAGTTATGCACAGCGACAGATCAGTCCTGCAACCCCTCGCTTCCCCTTCCCGTGCCGGCTGAAAAGTAAGCATCCAGCTCTCTTTGACCACTTAGAAACAGCTCGTACCTAGCGACAGCCTTCATTACTTCCCATTCATTCATCCACTGCTTTTAAAGGTGATATGTGTGTCCTGAAATACAGGCCACGCTCGATATGATATGTGTGTGTGTGTGTGTGTGTGTGTGTTTGCGTGTGTGTGTGTGTGTGTGTGTGTGTGTGTGTGTGTGTGTAACCTTGAACAGCGCTCAGGATATGCAACCTAAGAGGCGTGTTTGCATGTGGTGCTCCACACGTAAACGTAGTCAGAGGTTGCAAGAGCAGGACCTGCCTCCGATGTCCGCTGAGTATGTCCGTCTTTGAGCATGGCCTCCTCCTCCTCCTCCTCCTCTGTCTGCAGTATTAATAACTATTTCATGTAATTCTATTTGGGAAAATCATGTAAACATGACTTCAAACTTGTAAGTTTAAAATCGTCCTGATAAAAAAGAACTTTGCAAATTACTGCAAAAGTTCTCAAAATAAAATATGAGAAGAAATCTGATCCCACCGAATTCAGCCACCTAAACCAAAAGTGGCTCTATACACCACCCTTCATACTTCACTTGCTCTTCACCGTAAGCGCCTGTGGCAGAGATCCTGCTGAGGACCTGGAGGCCGGACCCTCAACCAAAAGATTACGGCGCTTGGCCCTTGGGTCCTGTGGTATCGGATTGACTTGAGTGATCGCTTCATGACAGATTGTCCCTGTATTTCTCCTGAGCGAAAAACGACTTCCAGTATGACGACCATCAAGATGTAAAACACAAACCGACGCAACGAAACTTTCGCGACAACCGAATGATCTTAAGACTCAGTTTGACGTCCGCACAGACGGCAGGACAACAATAGTGTTATTAAGACCAATCACTAGACGTTACCCGGGCTGGAGGACCCCGCAAAAATAGCCAGTATCTTCTTGAGGACAAAAACATCAACTACCTTCTTCAGAGTATGATGACACGGCAACTTAACAACGAATTGGACACTAACGACATAACGGCTTCAATCGATTGTTACATACTTAAAGTTTACGGGCGATAAACTCAGTGTGCGTGTTGGAAGGAGTTCAGCAAGAAAATCTCATTCTCCAAACGGATTCCCACTCACCCAAACACTGATCATTGGTCTTTGCGACATCTAGAACACACTATGTTACCCTCAAAACACACTCTACTCAAAATGCTTCGAAAAGCAAACTGCCATCGTATTTGCCCCTTTGGTAAAGTTTATGATAACGGTCTACTCCCACACCAACACCTAGAGTATGAAAATGAGAAACTTTTAGACATATTGAACTTTGAAATACACCTCAGTACCTGTTCAGAATTACCTGGTACAACACCTGTTCATATCAATACTAATCATATTCAGTCTAGTTCACCGAATGGTAGCAAATTCCACTAAAACAGAAACATGAACCAACACAACTTCTGTTGCTACTCTCCATCAAAACTGGAACGTGATCCAGCAGCCTCTGACCCCTGGCCACTATGGACCCAGCGAGCCTCACTCGCTATCCACCCAAGTCTACGGCCCGTCCGTACATCATACCGGCAAGATAAAGCTACAGCTCGACTGACATTTATTCATAGCTTGGTTCTTTAACGTTACCGTGATGGAGTTTCTTCCGCCGTCTGCCCTCTCCTCACTCTCCCTCGTCCTTTCTCTTCTCTTTGTTCTCACCTTCTGTCTCCTGTTCGCTCTTCCATTATCCTCCTTTTGCCCTCCTCTCTTTCCTTCGTCTACAATTATCAGTTTTTTATTTTTCTCTTACTTTCTTTCGGAACTGATTCATTTCAACGTCAACAATCCATCTCGCCTCCATCCATCTTCGCTCCCCTTCTCTTCTTCTTGCTCGTATTTCCCTTTCTTTTGTCAGCAGCCGGAGGGACGCGGCTGCAGGCCTCGTTGTGCTCATCACCACAACTTTCCCCGCCGACCCCACAACCACCCTCGCTGTACAAGCGGGGTTGACCGTTTATAGTGCAGCCGTCCAATTTCTTTACTGCTTTATGTTTCATCAACCAAGTACCTACATGTGAGACGGTTACTGTCGCAACTGCCTGACTTTTTCAGCCAGAGAGCTGTCGTCTCTCTCTCTCTCTCTTTCTCTCTCTCTCTCTCTCTCTCTCGCGGAGTGTTCGAGCGACTCTGTCAGTGTGTGTGTGTGCGGCAGAATGTGAATACACATATATCTCTAATGAAACTGGAAGAAGAGAGAAAGAGAGCACAAGGTGTCACCGGTAACTCTCGTATTATAAAAAGAATCTTGACGTGCTATATGACGTGTCCAACCGTCAAACATTCGTCGAAAAACATTCTACTTTAGCAGAAGTAAATACCCGGAGTGCCTGCTCTTCCGTAAGACGTTAATGGAAACTTTTCCAGCAATGTAACAATTACAAGCTCTTCCCGCAACACGGACAGAGTCTTCCCATCAACAGTCCTGTTTCAGAAACATCTAAATTGTTCCTTCGTCGAAATGTTGCATTTAGGGATGGATGCTCTGTCACGTGGAGCTCGGTTTCCTCTGTCACTCACATGGCCATGAAATAAACTGATCGATGGAAAAACGTCATTATTTAACTGTAGTAACTCTAGATGTACGTGCGAGGTTGACGCTCAGATGAACTCAAGGAAGTAACATCTGACGGACAAACATAAACAACGAGTGAACCTGGAGAAAGAGGGTTTTAGCAACGGTTGAGAAGGTAGTGTATAACACCAACTGTGCAAATGGCAGGCATCATTGCTGTTCATCTGTGGAAAACTCAGACTCTTCCCGACTTTTTTCACCCTAATGAAAATCAAAATGTGTTTCATGGACACTGATGTTCCCTTCATAATTATCCAGACTGAAATACCAGTGGCTGCGTGTACAGTTTGGCAAAGATACAAGAAATATCTGTATTACTTTCCGTGTCTAAAGATGCAATTTTCTTTGGATTATAAAACAAGTTCCAGTTTATACGTATTCACGATTCTATGGATGCGGAAAAATGCTAATTATCTAACAAAAAATTCTCATGACACAGGTTAGGTTAGAGTGTGACTCAACGACAGAGGGACGGACGTACAAAACGGTCCCCAATTGTCGGCCACACTATGCAGAAGACACAATGCCGCTGCACTAAGCTCACCTTCTACCGTCGTGCGGTGAACCTGTAAGACGACTGAGCTTCGTCCGTCCGCAGGACCTGAGTTCCTCTCCTGCTCTTCGTAATGCCCAGTAATACTTGAGCAAATGCCTAAGGTCATCCAAGATGATATTCAGTTTCTCGCCTTTCCTATGAATATTTTTCAGATGTTCAGACATTCTCGGGATAAGACGTCCACAAATTTGTCTAAGTTGACATCCTTGCCCTTAGGTGTTATCCACCAGTGGGTTGCTCCTGACCCTTCCTGTAATGTATCTCTCGCTCAAAGATGGCAACCACGCCTGATCTATTCCAGGAAACTGTATTATGATATTTTCAGTCTCTCCTTCCGTGACCCCGGAAAAACTAAGGCAGGGTCATCTGACGAAGACGACCTTGTCTTGTCATGCCCGTCCAGTGGGAATTGCTGCTGGAAAAAAAGACAAAAAACATAGTGATGTGTAAAATCTAAATCCAGAATCTGACCAGCCTCTCCAGAGAGTGAGGTCCTCGACCTCACGCTGTTTTTACCTATTTAAAAAAATAAAATTCTCGATCTGGAAAAGTTTTTCTGTTCCAAACACTGAGATCCTCGCCTCCTGGGGCCTCTGTCGCACCTCCACTGACTAGGTCAGAGGTGACTCTTCCTCTCATCACAGAGTCGCCATCGCTCACCCGCACCTGAGGACCCATAATAGTAACCTCCTCTCCTCTATACAAAGAAAAATTCCTAACCCAGTTTTGTGATGCCAACAGATATGAATGTGTCACATTCTGACCCATGTAGTAATATCTTTGTAACAAAATGAAATTTTTCATTACCCAATCAATTACTGCGCACGGTGGAGCATATAGATGTGTCTATCAACGAGATTCCAAGAAAAACACTGAAAAATAAATGTTCTTAAGACATACTTTTCTACATAGCCAAACGTTGCAAAGTCTTGTATTTCACTACACACTTCAAACACAGCGACGTACGTCCTTAACCTCCCTGTACGACGCCGCGCGCCCGGCAGGGACCGACACAAGAAGCCTCCTGCACGAGACATCAACTTTAAAAAAAGAAAAAGATTCACAGGTCTTTCCGGGTCATTAATTGGAGGGAGAGCGGGACGTTACTTAACTCTCACAATACCTCTCCCTCCATTAGATGATGATGATGGAAGAGGGTAACATTAAGAAAATTTACGAACTTTGGACAGACTGGCTCTCGCCAACCTGACGCTCCAGACGAAAGACGCTCTTAATGTGAGTGCTCGCCAGGGTGAAGGCTGCAGCTGCTGAGGAAATTTTGTTATCATTCCCCTAGACCTCCTAGGGGTAGGCAGGGACCTCGTCATCACTCCCAGGGGGAGGCACAGCCACCTCATCATCCCCAAGGGGAACACAGGGGAGCCAAGGACCCCGTCACCAGGAGCTCAGCACGTCTGGGCCGCTGGACTGCACTTGGAAACCATTCCTTATCGGAGTTAAAGTCGCCAGAGAAATGATATTCTGATATATCCAAAAAAATGCGCCTAAATTTTCTTTATTTCTAACTCTGACGATGTCTCGACATGACGACAGTTAAAGGGACACGCCAAAAATATTCACCAAAAAAACGTGAGAAAAGTGGTGAACGCCATCCGCCAGCAACAGCGTTGAACTTGATGCAGTCACACCAGGCGGCGACAACTCTTGAAGTGATAAGTAAAAAAAGTATCGACATAAGCTACATGATTCCTTCTGAGGGCAGAGAGAGACATCAGTCCTCAAGAATGTGATGCAGCTTCTATTTGAATGTCGCTTCCACCGTTTCTATGGAGCAGTCCATAATACTTCCTGCAGGCAGGGACAGTGAAGGTGTTCAGATAAACCCGTCACTGAGGATGACACGACACGCGCCCTCAGCCCTACTGCGCTCCACACCACAAGGATGGAAACAGACCCAAAAGGAATGCTCTGCGAGGAGAGAAGGAAGGCCCTCGACCCACCCACCTTTGGAGATAAAACGATCAAATTAGACATGATGACTGCACATATTCCCAGGCGGCCACACAGTAAGGACAGAAAGCTATATCAGAAAGAATTTCGCAAGATGACGTGAATGGAAGTGGGACGTGAGGAGCTGACGGAGGGGCGTGAGGAAGTGTTGTACAAAGAAGGTTGAGAGGAGGCGCAGGTGGACATAGGGGGTGCAGGAGTGTGGCAACAAAGTAGAACAACGAAGCGAACAGGTTTGCCTGAGTTATGAAGTAATAGCAAACACACCACAGAACTTTATCACTAACAGCTCTCCTCCCACACGCTTCCCTCCTCTCCTCTAGTACGATAAAATAAAAACTTTATTGAAAATCTAGAAACTCTTCCTGCCCAACCTGCCCAAGTTATAGAAATTGTGTCCTAAATCTAACCCTAAAAAATTGTAGCTTCATTACATGTGGAAACCGGTGGCCCAGCTGTGTGTGGTGTCGTTGCCCTCGGGTGGGAATGCGTGGAACAGTGTCATACGGTTAGCCACCAAAGCATTTGCAGAAAATGAAGAGACTCGCCTTTTCGTTTCTTCCTTCATATCATGAGGTGCCTAAACGTACAGAGAAATGAGAGAGAGAGAGAGAGAGAGAGAGAGAGAGAGAGAGAGAGAGAGAGAGAGAGAGAGAGAGAGAGAGAG
>JAYMFT010119107.1:0-13305 GCA_038088735.1 Panulirus argus
TCTCTCTCTCTCTCTCTCTCTCACACACACACACACACACACACACACACACACACACACACACACACACACACATTTTATGTCATACTGTACACAGCTGACGCACATGTAAACAGTAACTTGAAGGTCGAGACGTACCCGAGGCATCACCGTTGGTTCTAAAATATTTGTTCCCAGTTTTGGCTCGTAGTCGTCTTGTGTTGTAACCACGTTTTCTTCTCTCCCGCAGGTAAGTCAGCCGCGTCCTCCGCTTGTCCCGGGCGTTAGCAAGGTAACGTTAATAGTTTTGTCCTGTGGTCAGACCCGTGAGCACTATGGAACGACCCCTTGAGCACGACGGTACGACCCCTTAGCACGATGGTACGACCCTTGAGCACGATGGTACTACCCCTGGGCACGAAGATACGACCCTTGAGCACGACGGTACGACCCTTCGGTATACCATGGCCTGGGTTTTACGGGTCGGGTCAAAGGCCAGGCCGCCGCACGTATCCAAGGGCCATGTCCTCGAGGTCAGTGGCCATGGCCGTCGTGGCCAGGGAGGTAAAGCCTTAACACCTCCCACACCCACCCACTCACCCACACACTCACGGTGGCAACACCGGAGTTGAGTTCCCCCGTAACGTATCAGACAATAACATGAATTGTGATAGAAACCACGGTGTCCCGTCCCCCTTTCCCCCCTCCATGGCCGACATTCCTGCCACGGTCAACTCAAGGGAAGAAGCCCCTACCCCAGCCTTCCCCTCCTCCTCCTCTCCCCCCCCCTCCCACCCAGCCACCACTACCCCCTTCCCTCGGGCTGCATTATTCCCAAGATTAGCATACCCAGTAACTTCGGCTGGTACGCTGAGAGTGTATTACACGCGCTGGGTTTAGGGGGATGTGGCCAGTGATCCAGGGTGGCTGCAGGAGGAGGAGGAGGAGGAGGAGAGGAGGGCGTTATGGACCTGTGTTACTGCTTACAGTGCGGGAGTCACACACACACACACACACACACACACACACACGCTCTGTGTGTGTGTGTGTGTGTGTGCTCACCATGTAAGCGTGGTTGAGACACAACTATTCTGTCTGTGTCACATCTAGATGAGGTGTGTGAGGAGGGGAAGGAATGCAGGGCTGTGGTCGTGAGTGAGGTGAGAGAGAGGCATCCATCATGATGATGCAGCGCGGCCGAGGAGCGGTGGCTTCCTTCCTCCCTTCTGCTGGTGCTGCGGCGTCGCCCTCAGCACCACGTGGCTCACCCACACACACACACACACACCTGCACGGCCAAGTGGCTCTAACAGGAACCCTTCCGGCATCACGGTGCCACCCTTCCAGCATCACGGGGTCACCCTTCCAGCATCACGGGGTCACCCTTCCAGCATCACGGGATCACCCTTCCAGCATCACGGTGCCACCCTTCCAGCATCACGGGGTCCCCCTTCCAGCATCACGGGGTCACCCTTCCAGCATCACGGGATCACCCTTCCAGCATCACGGGGTCACCCTTCCAGCATCACGGGGTCACCCTTCCAGCACAATGCTGCTTCGCTGGAGCACTACGGTACGACCCATAATGGGCTTGGTTGCCTGGCATGTGATCAAACCCGTGGGTTGTACCGTCGTGCTCAAGGGTCGTGCCATCGTGGTCAAGGGTCGTACCAACGTGTTCAAGAGTCGTACCACCGTGCTCTAGGGTCTTGTCAAATGTGTTGAAGGGTCGTACCAAACGCGTTCAGGGGTCGTGCCATCGTCTTTTAGGGATTTAATGTTCCTCCGTAGTAACTTCATGCCTGGGGTCACTGGCTCTCTTAATCACCATGAAGACACGACAGCTGACGTCATATGTATAACAGCATCACTTGTGTGATCTTTCCTCTGTGCTAATTGTGTTCCGTGTTCCCACGCCAGGTAAATATGATTTGCGTTGCTACTCGTAATGTCCAGAATATTCACTCAATCTCCCTCCCTGTTATTGTAGATGTTCATATATATGTATATTAGGGTGTAGTTACTGCAGGCATGAGACCACGCTTATCTACTGTTAGTTTTCTACGTATAAGAATTACTTATAAAACCGCGCTCTGTGTCCAGGGTCAGGTTGGTAGTAATAAATAGTTTCTCTCTGTCTCAACCGAGCGTCCCTTTTCCGCATAACTACTCTATATTTTAGGGTTGCGTCGTTTTATTGTGAAGCTGTTCGGGATATGCACTTTACTGTTCCACAGTTCAGAGCTGATTTGAATTTGAACCTCTTGAGCCAAGATGCAGATTTTGAACTTGAGCTACGCCTTTTGTTCATGTAAATGTGTTTTAGATTGGAACCTTGCGTCTGTCTGATGCAAATTTGGCTTAATCCTGAAACTTGCGTCTCTGGTGCGGACACAGTTTAAAAAAGCTCTCCCGTTCCTCACTCTTATCAATACAATTGGACATTAACGCATTCTGTTATCTTTACATCCATGTAATGTTTATTGTTTTGAATGGCTTTATTGCGTGTGTGTGACAGCGAAGGTGACAGTAACATAGCTTTGGACTAAGTGGAGGCAAGCGAAGAGATAGAGTGGTATACAGCACTACAAACTCCTGCGTAGCATAGGGTGACGTTGGTTTGGTCCGCCCACATGCAGGAGTCAGACATTTTGATGGATGACGACCCTACCTAATAGAGGAGGAAGAGGAGGAGGAGGAGGAGGAGGGAATAGGCCTATCCCTGTGTGTGTGTGTGTGTGTGAGTCAGCCCAGGCCACCACCACCACCACCACTACTACCCCCTCCTCTTGCCCTCCCGTGAGCCAGTCATCTGTCATCCTTCCCTTATCAAAAGACGATACCGTCCAATCATAAGTCTTGCTTCCTCCATTTAACGCTTCTCCCAGCCGGTCGTAGGTCCTCCTCTGGGCAGTACGTGTGTGTGTGTGTGTGTGTGTGTCTGCCACTTCGCGTCGGTGTGTGCGTGTATGGCCTGCCTGGGCCCGGCAGATGGACGGATGACTACGGTGTGGAGGTAAGGAATGGCCAGGTAATTCGATAAGAGGACCTTCCTTGCCTGGTGGTGTGTGTCTGTGTGTGTGTGTGTGTGTGTCCTCTGGTCTTTTGGCGTCGTGGGCAGGGGGGTCCGAGGGAGGGAGCGTTTCCTCGGTGGGTGGTGGGAGGGAGGGTGGCGTCAGCATGGAGTGGGAGAGTTTCATCCATCGTAAATTGAGTTGGTTGGTTGGTTGGTTTGAGGGGGGGGTGGTCCCCAGGCCACACATGATGGACTCTCCTCCTCCCTCCTCCAGGGCAGGACGACTCGCTCGCTAACTCTCCCTGACAGACCTCGCTCACCCGAGATTAATGCGTTTGCTTGAGCCCCGCGATCTCTACCTCTTTGTCGTCCTCGATTGGGTTTATCCTGGCCTTGTTATCTGCCCTTTCTTAGGTTATCGTGTGTAATCATTGTATCCCCGTGTGCATATAATGCGCGCAATGTTTTGTTCGTAGTAATGTATTGTGAGCATTATTGTGTGGTCAGATTTTGTGTTTGTGTGCTGCCCTTTGTGAAGTGTTGTTCACCGTTGTCTGCATCGATCTCTTGTATTCACTGTTATGATTGCAAATTATATGTTTGTCTTTGTCTTATGTTGTCTCCACGTACTGTGTATTTATGTTGGTACCGAGTACACACAGTGGTTATGCTAATGCCTATGGTGTTCAGAGAAGACATTTTGAATTAGATTACTTTTGGAAGAATTGCGTGTTTGTAAAGTTTAGTGGCGTCCGCTTATATGTATAAACCGTGATAGGTATTTCCGCAGAGGGTTGAATTAGCAGCATCTCTTAAAGTAAATGTTTCTTATTAATTAAGTGAGAATTTCTGCTGCCGCTGTGTGTGTGTGTGTGTGTGTGTGTGGTTGGCAATGGTGTAGAATACCAATGGCGTCTGCTGTGATCTCCCCGGGTATGGTAGCAAAGTCCTGCGTGCCGTCAGCTGATGTAGTTAGTGTACGATGAGTTGCCTGAAGGCTCGCCAGACGGAAGCGATGCTCAGGAACGGGAACATTATTTTTTCTTCTTTTTTTTCGGCTCTCGAGTTTAGCAATCAAGTGTGCGCTACTGATCCTCCTCATCTGCGGTCTGTATCACAGGAGGTGAGGCCACACGCTCTGTGGACGTCCTCCTACCAGCCATGTTCCTGTGGCAGTGCCGAGCCCCTCACACCCGTGTGTGCCTTTGAGCGTCTGTCGGAACTTCGGCGCAGACCCGGCGGTAAAGCGACCGACCAGCCGAGACGTGCCTGACGAGGCATGAGAAGACTTGTACCGCTAGTTTGTGGGCGAACATGGGTTCGTGTCCTTCATCTCGAGAACTGACTACAGTCCTACTACCCACAGCAGGTTTTGCTATCGACGTTTACCACTCCTTGTTACTGGGGGCGCTTTCTTTTGTTGTGGTGAGCCCGTGTCACCATCCTCCGCTGAGCACATCCTCGCTGAAACGTGAGACTTCTCACGACCGACCAAGACCTGAGGTGACCAGAATCGCGTCATGTTAAATCGTACTGTTAACGTTTGGGCCGAAGTGTCATGTCGGATGGTCCTGCCACTCGACATGTCTCGTTACAAGCTCCCTCACATCGGCCGTAAAGAAAGCTTTAAAAGTCTCTAAAGAAAAATCCAGATAACATTTTCTTGAGAAGAATTCCATAAATATTAATGAGAAAATGTTCACATAATGATGGAGTACGTTTTGCACTGTGGCGAGAGAGAGAGAGAGAGAGACAGAGAGACTCTCTCTCTCTCTCTCTCTCTCTCTCTCATTCAGCCGGCATGGTACGTACTGGGTTCGTGGACGGCCCGAGGCCAGGCCACGTCGTGCTCTCGAGTGAGATGACCCCGCGGTACATCAGAGAAGGTACGTTGTACAGCACCTGCTGGTCCCCGTAGTACGAACACGGTACATTCTCGGGTACGCCTGTTACTCACCCTCCCCCCACCCCCCACCCCCCGTGTTATGTACATCGGATGTAACACGCCGTTTTACATTACCGGGCGTTACCGTAACACCACTACCACCACCACCACCACCATCAGCAGGAGGGCCGTCATGTTACGTATATCGACTTGCGTCACGGTAACGTTATCACTACCAGCAGTAGTATGTGAGCTGGTGTTACCGTAAACTTTATCGCCGGCACCATCAGCGGAGGGCCGTCACGTTACTTATATAAACTTGCGTCACCGTAACGTCGCCACAACTATCACCAGCAAAGGCCGTCACCATTGCGTATATAAACATCTTTATATCATATACCAGTATGTTATAACACGTTATAGTAAGGATATTGCAGGTATATGATGGAGATCCCCCACGTAAATAGACTAACCCTATATAGAAGCTGCAACAGCTTATTGCAGACCGTGTTGAAGATACGGGAGGTAGGAGACAGTACCCCTAGACATACCTTAAACCTGTGAGCGCAACGGTACGACTATACGACCCTTGGTTCTGTGATGAACCGGGTCAAACCCCAGGCCATCACATCCAAGGGTCGTACAATTATTGTGTTCGAGGGTCATACCGTCGTGCTTCAGGGTCGTATCGTCGTGCTTGCCGG
The DNA here is from genome assembly GCA_038088735.1 of Panulirus argus. Lineage (NCBI taxonomy): Eukaryota > Metazoa > Arthropoda > Malacostraca > Decapoda > Palinuridae > Panulirus > Panulirus argus. Next base: position 5,585 of record JAYMFT010119107.1, read on the forward strand.
TCGTAAAGTCGTGTTTAAGGGAATGAAAGACGTATCGACAGCTATGCACGTTTCGTGGACTTCATGTGGCTCCAAGATTTGTCTCCCGACTGCTAAGACGTTTGTCTCTTGTGTCACACACACACCTTGTGCTTCCGCAACTCCAACAGACTCCAGTAGCTCTCCTCGACCCTCAGAATTCAAGCCAACGAGGCCCTCGCATCCTCCCATCCTCAAGCTGAATCCCAGTCTCCTGGGGAACTTCAGCTCACGCCGCTGGCAACGGATGAAAGCTTCCCACACAGACGGTGAGAGGGGGACAAAGCCCCTCACGCGTTCCGTTTGAAATGATCTGGAACAAATTATCAACCACCTATTTCGTGTTCGTTCCGCCGGGCCGTCACGAGCGCACCGCGCTCACGAGAAGCCGATTCCGATTTCCACCCGTAAACTTTCGCGTGACACCTGCGCCACCTCGCTTTCGATTGGTTGGTTCATCATCTGACCGCAGTCGTGTAAAACGTCCCTCCGCTCACCGCGTCTGCTCTCCTACCTCCTCCTCCTCCCCCCCCCTCTCGGCTTTCTCCTCAAATTGCCAATACTGGGGACGTTGATAGCGCTGTCTGGACTGACACGGGACTTTTTACACTAATTTTGTTAGGAAAGATTTACTGCCTCTCCTTTCGTTAATGCTTCTGCTTTAGCTCAACTTAAAGCAGTGGTTATTGTTGAGAGAATAAAGGCGTAGCTATATATATATATATATATATATATATATATATATATATCCTGTGCCTTTGCATACTTAATTGACAGACTCAGGTCAAGGTAATCCGACTCCTCTCGTTCTCCCGATCTGACCTCAGGCTCGAGACCCACTTGCCCCACGTAGCAATGTAGGTTCTCTTTCCTTCTTCCACGGCTCTTACCACGGTTTCTCCAAGATCTGGACTTCGTGTGTGTGTGTGTGTCCCCGCCATTAGCTAGACCTAGTAATAATTGGCAGGTCACTGCGTAACGTGACTACTGTGTGGCCGTTAACAGCGTGAGGGTGGGCCGTTGTGATGCCTGTTTCTTTCCTTACACCGCCAAGCTTTGGGACTCTTCACCTTCTCCTGTATTTCCAGTAGGCTTCAAGCTGACCCTTTTTATAGGGCAGATTTACCAGTAACCCCGAGAGTCCTGGGTCAATTTTTTTCGTGTCCCTCCTTAAGTCTGTTCTCAATTTCTTGTGATTTAGTCAAATCCCTTCTTCGATGAGTATTTGTCCCCGATTGGGTATTTAAGTATGAAAAGGATGTTATTTGTTAGTTAAAGAAAATGGGAGCGGTATGGGAAAGGTACATACGTACCCACTCATCATAACACATCGTGGCCACAGTGTTGTGACGGACGTGTCCGCCACTTGCAACACAAAGTTCTCCAAGAATCATCTTGCAAATTGCGAGAGAGACGCGTCAAGACGGACAAAACTTGCCCGAGCTCCCCCACCTCACCGCTGGTTTATGCCTCTAATTGTCAAACTTTCTCAATTACGATCTCATTCCGGCCGACGCATCTCTTAATTAGCCGGAGAAATTATGCCGGACGGCTCGTCCTCACCCAACGACCTGCCGGGAGTGTGTCACTCACGTCGTGACCGGACAGGTGTGTGGTAGACGGGGGGCAGGTGTTGCGGTGATTTGTGGTTGACGGGGGTAGGTGTTGCGGTGACGTGTGGTAGACGGGGCAGGTATTGCCGTGACGTGTGGTAGACGGGGGCAGGTGTTGCGGTGACGTGTGGTAGACGGAGGCAGGTGTTGCGGTGACGTGTGGTAGACGGGAGCAGATGTTGTGGTGACGTGTGGTAGACGGGGGCAGGTGTTGCGGTGACGTGGTAGACGGGGGCAGGTGTTGCGGTGACGTGTGGTAGACGGGGGCAGGTGTTGCGGTGACGTGTTGTAGACGGGGGCAGGTGTTGCGGTGACATGTGGTTGACGGGACAGGTGTTCTGTCAGAGGTGATTCGTGTGTGGTAGACGCATCAGGGTTTGTGCTGAGATTGGCACGTGTGTGACAGACATCATTTGTGTTTGAGGTGACAGAAGTCATGTATATGTGCTAGAGGTGAAGATGGCAGGTGTGTGTGTATGTTTGTGTTTGTGTTATAGTTATGTCGGTGGCATGAAAACCTTGTATATGGTAGAGAGAACGCCTGTGGTAGCTCCGTCAGGTGTGAGGTAAGTGTGAGACAACATTATCAAGTCGACGTATGGTTTATTGGGAGACTGGCAGCTACAGTAATGTTGTATGGCCATATGTTGCCGAGCGTACGTCTGTGTGTGGGTCGTTAGGTTATGTCCGTGTCCTTTTGCCTCTCTGGTTTGTAAACACTAAAGGAAATGTGTCCCGTCATTATTGCCTGTGGTCTGTAGGCATTACCCTAGTTTTGACGATTACACATGGCTAAGTATCTGTTGTGTGTCAGTCTTTCCAGGGTCGGGTGTATCTGTATTCTTGGTCGCACCAAAAGTGATACTGCGATATTTGAACAATTCAGGTTATGTGTCTGTAGAACCATTACCTGTGTTTAGGTGCCACTTGTGAAGATGTGTCTGGAGTGTCGGGCTATACGTGGGACAGGCGTGCGGCACTGATGGTGCACCTAGCAGTGAATTGTGGAGAGAGAGAGAGAGAACGAGAGAGAGAGAGAGAGAGAGAGATTTATCCCTGACTAGGTTGACAGACGTGCTGGACTGCACACAGCAATAGATTTTTTTTAGGTGCAGACGTCCCAGAGGCTCCGTCTGAGGTCATATAGCCAGTCTCTGGGGCCAAGACTGCCGAGGAATACAAGTAACGAGTTAGAACCGCTGGATGGACTCGAAGATGGAAATGACGAGTGTCTCTTTCCTTGGAACAGTGACTTGTGGTGACGTGATCGATGCGTTCGCCTTCTAGCCCAAATTCCGACATTGGATCCAGGGCTGGAACGCTTCGCGAGAATCGATGTGGATACCTCGAGAAAATCCGAATCGGTTGAGCCGCTAGAAATTATACGCAGAGGAGGATGTCAGTCATGGGTTATTAGGAATGGTAGTAGGGTGAGGCGAAGAAGACTCTGGGATAAAGACTGCTGCATTGTCTTGGATGACCGTCTATAGTTATGTTCTAAGTTTTAAAATCATTTTCCGTCTAGATGGACATACTATCTCTCCAGTAATAGCATAGGCGAAGGGTGCATTACCTTGGCGTAGGTAAGAGTGTACAGAGGGTACATCACGTCGACGTAGGAAGGTGACAAGTGGGCCCAGGGACCAAGAGGATCCTCACCCCGCTAGGGGGCCGTAGATTCGACGTACTCTGTCATGATGATATAAATGTTTGAACGGACAGGAATGGGCAAGAGTACTTATATGAAAAAAGTAATAGTAATAAGCAAGGTTTGATTGTGTGGTGCTTGTAAGAAGATGGTAGGACTAGCCCGGTAGTCCCGTTTTGATGAGACAGGAAGTAAGACCAGCACTCCTGATATGGAGAGTGTATGATGGTTCCGAGCGCCACTTTAACGCTCCTCAGTCATGACGGTAGTACCACCCTGGGCGGCTGTTGTCAACATCCTTCTACCTAATTGGTTGCTCCAAGGGTAGGGGATGGGATAATCCTTGAGTCATTTGGGGTACTGGGAGGGGCCAGTACACTACCACCTGAACCCTTCCTTTCACTGGTGGTAGTCACACAATAAAGTGTAGCAAAGTTTAGTCAGAGGAGTATGCCTTAAAATTTGCAGGAGTCGTGGGAGGGGCCATGTACTACCTGGTCCCTGCCTCTCGCTTGCAGCAGAGTCACACAGGGTAAATATATACATATATAAGAAAAGGAAAACACGGTGTCAGAGCCCATTCACATAATTACATCGTCAGGACTGAGTACAGATAAAAGAGAGACAGAATATAAATGCACCAGCCACCAGTTGGCGGTTCAGGCAAATAGATTAAGAAAATAGTGAAGGGATTAGGGCACAGGTCTTCTTCGACAATCTAACCTTTCTCAAGTTACAACTCACGTTAACCTACGTTCTGGGAAACGTATTTACAATTTCTTTTTCATTTATAAAGTTATCTAATCTGTATAAACCAACATTTTGGTTCATATTGATATCAGTTCAGTTTTATCCTTTTCAATACTTTTTTCCTTGGTTGAGGAATCGGCTTTTTATATCAAAAATTATTTAGAACTTTTAAAAGTCCGGACACTGGCCGGCCAAAAAAATACAGCAAAATTATATTCACTGATAAGCTAATGATGATGATAAGTAATAATGTTAAATGATATTGCCATCCTAGGGGCCTCAGGCTCAGAACCGCCTCATAAGGTAAGAGAGGCGGAGGGAGCGGACGAATTCCACCAGCTTTTCCACCCTGTTGTGGGGTGCTTCCATAATACGCTTCAGCCGCAAATAGAGGCAGAACCATTTGAGTGATGGTTCTCGTGCCCCACGACGCTTCTGACCACCTTCCCGCTCTTCCTCAACTCCTTCGTCATCCTGAGGCACTTCCACAGATTCTTTCTCCGCAGACTCTGGCATACTTCCACATTCAAGCTGTGGCACGCTTCCACCTTCAAGCTGCCCTTGCTCGAGCCAACCTTCCTCGTGCCTCATTTCATCTCCTTCAGTGTCAACCACCACACTGCAGTCCCTGACCCCCGTTCCAAGATCCATATCAATAACTACGTCTCTGCCACCGTCTTGCACGTCGCTGCCATCCTGAGGAGATGCCACCCTGGATGCCTGCCACACTTCGGTCCACCACCCGCAACAGAAGCTCCACACAGTAACCCGAGCGAACCACCACCAGTACTCTCCGCTGGAGAGTTCCTCTTCAGACCATTCAAATTCGGTGCGGTCAACTGCCCCCACCTCTTCCAGAGGCAGTTGGACCTGCAAGTAATAGAGGACTGAGATCAGTCTGGCGGCTGAGTTGTCGCCGTAGGTGACTGCATATCCGTACCAGAAGGCAAGGATGGCATGTGCGGCTCTCCGTGAGAATACGCCAACCACGCAGACCACGACAGGAGCTACCACCAGCAGAGCGCAGACCCACAGTGAGGAGAATGCTTCATCCTGGTCCTGTTCTGTGAGAGTCTTACCAAACAGGTTGCCAGATGGGATAAGTTGTACAGTGTAGATGAGGCAGCCGGTGTCCAACACAACTGCAATCAGAGAAACCAGCTGGAACACCCAGAAGATCAAAGTGTCTCTTACGAATGTCATTGTCGGATTGTTTGAGGTATGCATCACACAACTGCCTATAACAGTGCTTTTGTATCCGACTTAGGCCGAAAATATATAGTAAACATGGAATGGCGAAATATACCACTTATGCAGAGAAAATAGTCAGGTTATAGAAACGACAAATATATGGTGTTATGGATGTACAGATAAGCGTAACGAAGTTGAAAATGAGATAGTAATAAACTTTTTAGCTAATACGAAAGTGCAGTGAGGATAATGTAGTAGTGAAGATGACCTTATTGACCATTTAGAAAATATAACGAAGGTGAACAACTGGACAAAGATATGTAAGTGGGAAGAGAGGCGTAGTTCAATGGGTTGTGAAAACCGAGAATGTAATGAGGTTGTTAGCGAATACGATGGCGTAACGAAGATGTTGTTTTGTGGTGAAGAGCTTGTAGTGAAGATAACCTTTTTGATCTCGTATCCCACTTAGGCAGAAAATAGTGAAATTTAGATTGTAGTGAAGATAACCATTTTTGATCTCTTATCCCACTTAGGCAAAAATATAGTAAAGTTCAGATTGTAGTGAAGATATATAGTAAAGATTAGATTATAGAGAAGATAACCTTTTTAATCCCTTATCCCAATTAAGCAAAAAATTCATTATATATCAGATTGTATTGAAGGTAATCATTTTGATGTCTTATCCCACTTAGGCAAAAATACAGTAAAGATTAGATTGTAGAGAAGATAACCATCTTTGATCTCTTATCCCATTTAGGCAAAAATACAGTAAAAATCAGATCGTAGTGAACATAACCTTTTTTTGATCTCATATCATCCCACTTAGGCAAAAATACAGTAAAGTTCAGATTGTAGTGAAGATAACCTTTTTTGATCTCTTATCCCACTTCGGCAAATATACAGTAAAGTTCAGATTATATTGAAGATAACCTTTTTCGATATCTTATTCCTCTTAAGCATAAAATAAAGATCATATTGTAGTGAAGATAACCTTTTTGATCCCTTATCCCTTAAGCAAAAAATACAGTAAATATCAGATTGTAGTGAAGATTATCATTTTGATCTCTTCTCCCATTTTGGCAAAAATATAGTAAAGTTCAGACTGTAGTGAAGATAACATTTTTTGATTTATTCCACAAGGCAAAAATACAGTAAAGTTCAGATTGTAGTTAAGATAACCTTTTTTGATCTTTTATCTCACGACGGCAAAAATACAGTAAAGATCAGATTGTAGTGAAGATAACCTTTTTAATTCCTTATCTTACTTAAGCAAAAAATACAGTAAATGTCAGATTATAGCGAAGGTAACCATTTTGATCTTTAATCCCACTTAGGCAAAGAATACAGTAAAGTTCAGATTGTAGTGAAGATAAACTTTTTGATTTATTCCACTTTGGCAGAAAATACAGTAAAAGATCAGATTACATCATCACATTTTCGAAGCACGGGTCCGATGCCTTCCATACTGATGTTTGATGTTGGACAGGAGGTAGGATTGGAAGTTTGATACCTAGACGGTTGTACCGATGTTTCCATGTGTGTATGTGTGTGTGTGTGTGTGTGTGTGTGAACGAGTGTGAGTGTGTGTTTGTAGCAAGAGGCTACAGTGTGTGTGTGTGTGCAGCGGGCGTGGGGTGGCTAGTTTGGGGAGCGGGAGACTATGTTCACACAGGTTACTGATAGCCCGTCAGCCAGCCAGTGGTGCTCCTCCACCATTTGTTAACTCCGGCGAGGTAATTGGACTTGGATTTATGGCTTTCATATCCCCAGCAGTTTATAACCCCCAACATGGACTGTGGCCAGCAGGACGTCCCCGTGCGGAGCGCTCCCGGGCGTATCCCAACCTTTCCCGTAAAACGTCTTCAGGATAAATAATGCTTTCTTTCTTCATCTGGCGACCCTCCAGAATCCCCAAGTGATTCATCGCCTTCAGGACTCGGGGACGGACCTTCCCTACAAAACGGGGGGGAGGGGAGAGAGAGAGAGAGAGAGAGAGCTCCTCCTCCTCCTCCTCCTCCTCCATCAAAAGTTCCAAGCAACTTAACAATTTTAACGGCGACTCACAATGGACCGTCGAGTTCCGTCGAATCCCTCCGCCGTCGGATTGCTCATTTCTTTTTTCTCTTCCCCATTGCAAGTTCTCTAGAGTTAATATGGGAAGCCGTTCTATAATCCTCTTAGGAGGTATTAATTCTCGGGCTCCAGGGGAGTATCATATGCAGCAGCGGTGGTCGGTCGGTTGTGGAGGATGATACGGCACAGGCCGCTAGCTGCTGCTCCCATAACCTGGTTCACATAGGGAGAGAGAGTCCCCCGCTCACCCGCCCCTCCTGGTAAATTGTTTTGTACTTAACGTATAACAGTCCTGGGGAAAGGACGTGTCGTCCAATTAGTGGTCTTAAGTGCATTTGTAAGTAAACTTTTACATGGAAAACGGTATATATATATATATATATATATATATATATATATATATATATATATATTTTTTTTTTTTTTTT
>JAYMFT010119118.1:0-13304 GCA_038088735.1 Panulirus argus
TACTCGCCCCTCTCTCCAAAACTCTTGCATTTACCTCCCTAACCACCCCATCCATAAACAAATTAAACAACCATGGGAACATCACACACCCCTGACACAGACCGACCTTCCCTGGGAACAAGTCACTCTCCTTTTCCTACTCATACACATACCTTGCACCCTAGATAAAAACTTCTCACTGCTTCCAGCAGTTTACTTCCCACACCATATATTCCCAAGACCCCCCATCAAAAAAATTACTGAACTCACCAAAAGGAGATTCCTATGAAGCCAAAGCAGAGGCCACTTACCTTACATCACAAGCCTGTCACCAAAGGGGGTTTGAGAGATTCAAAGAAACCCCCATTTGTCATTGAAAAGTAATATTGGAAGTCTTCAGTCTGAAGTAAATTGTACATACCACTGATGGCAAGGTCAGACCACCAGGCTTCCACACAAAGTTGAATGCTTTAAAGATTTTTTTTTTTTTTTTTTTTTTTTTTTTTTTTTAGATAACTGGTAGTGAAATTTGGCAGCTCTGCTTGATGAAAATGTTTCACACCCAAAAGTTTGGCCACATGATGTCCAGCTATGAAATCCAAGATCGCTTTCATTATATGTCTAGTCATAGTTTAAGAACCAGCATAGAGCTCTATGTAAAAGATACCAATTAACAGTGTTAAATTATATATATTTTTACCAAGGTTAATCATTAAATCAATATAAAGAAGCTGTTTATGAAACAAAACTAATAATGCAATAAATGATGATGAGCATATCACTATAATACAACTATATTAACTATTTTCTTTGTCTTTCAGCACTTCTTGTAGGCTATTCTCTGTCTATGTCACAATGTTACCTTTGTTACCAATTTGTTTATGTTCATCTTATATTAATTGCTTGACTCAAAATATCTTAACATCATTTATATTTCCCCCATTACATGTCTCTCCTACCCCAATGTGTCACAGAAGGCAACTAAGAGGAATGGGAGCAGGGTTGAAAACCCATCCCTTGTTGCATTTCAATTCTTAAGAGATGGAACAGAAGAAAGAGCCAAGCATGGAGAGTTCATCCTCCTCAAAGGCTCAGACTGGGGTGTCTGAATGTGTGCAGATATCATTTAGATGAGAAGAAAAGAGATATACTGTATGTAGAATGTTTGAGGGAATGAACCTGGATATTCTGGCTCTGAGTGTAACAAAACTCAAAAGGTATGGGGGAAGATGATTTGGGAAAGTCTCGGGTAAAGTCAGGGGTTAGGGTGAGGATGAGAGCTAGGAAAGAGGTAGAATTACAGCTGAAACAGGAATTGTGGGAATGTGTGAAAGTGTGAAAGAAAGTGAGCTAAAGACTGATGGGGGTAAAAATGATAATGGATTAAAGAGAGAGGTGATTATTAGTGCTTATGCACCTGACCTTGGGCAGCAGCTGAGTGAGGGTGTCAGCAGTTATGATGCAAGCAATTGGGTATTAGTAATGGGTGAGTTAATTGCATGAGTGAGTAATGTGGCAGTTGAGGGTATGTATAACTGGGTGGCATGGGGTAAAGAATACTGTGTAAGAATGAACAGCTTGTGGAATTTTTTTCTGAAAAGGGAAAGGTGATTGGAAATATATGGTTTAAAAAGACGGACATACATAAAGTATACATGGGTGAGTAGGAAAGATGTGCATTACTGGATTACATATAACTGATAGGATGCAAAAGAGGGACTCATGGTTGTGAGAGTGCTGAGAAGGGCAGCTGGTGGGATGCCTGATCATTAACTACTGGAGGTAAGAGAGAAGATTTCTGGAGGTTTTCAGAAGAGGAAATGATATGACTGGGTGAGAAGAGGGCTGTGAAAGTAAGTGAGCTTGGAAAAGAGACCTGAGTGAAGAAATATCAGGAAAGACTGAGTGTAGAATGGCGAAAGGTGAGAGCAAATGAAACTAAGGGGATGGGTAAGGAATGGGAGGCTTTTAGGTGTGGCATGCAGAAGGTCGGAGGTGGGCAAGTGAAAAAAGGTAGTGGGGAGACAATGTAAAGTTAATAGTGAAACTGAAAAGTGAGGTGTTTGAGTGCTGGCACTTTTTATTGGTATGCAGAAGTATCTTATTTCACAAGCAACTGTATCTAGCACCAGGAAAAGAATCCTAGTTATAGTCACCCAGTGGAGACCCTAGTCATACGTGTAAGAGTACCTTTTTCTGCTGTCATTTATTGCAAAAGGTGCACTTTATTGGTCTGCTGAGACATCTTAAGTTACAATCATCCACAATAACATTGGAAAAGAATAAGAGTTTCTGCTGCCCAAATAACTCAGGGGTAGGTACAGCCCTGGTGTACTCCCCAAGTAGATTAGTTGCTGATTTGGCAAATGAAGAACTGTTAGCACCGCAAAAAATTCGTTGTGCACAGTAAATCATTAGTGGAGACAAAGAAGAGACAAAGATGCATGAGTCAGCAAAGCTCAAAATGCAATTGATAAACTAAACACACATAGCATGACAAACTTAAATGTCTGTAGGATTTGGTTATGAACAGAAGGCACTGGTTTTGGTGCATTATACATGACAGTTAGAGACTGGATATCAACAAATGAAGCTATTTCTTTGTCTGTTACTGGGGCTACCCTGCTGATGAGGGAAATGGCGACATGAATGGAAAAAATAAACAAATATGGATAATTTACGAGATTTTTCCTTTTCTTTACCTTACCTTTTCTTGATATTTTCTATTATCTTTTTTATTTCCTTGATAAACCCTAGTCCTGGTGACCTCCCACTTAAATTCCCAATATTGGTCCTTTGAGAGTTCAGCTCCATCTGTGGCAGAGTAAATGGTTTTCCATACTATGGAACTTCATTTCTGTTTTGTCATGTACAACTCTGCTTAGTTTTATGAGATTCTTGTCCATGAAACATATAAACAATTCTATTTATTGAGTGTTTATGATGTAGAAGTAAATCTATGATTTTTAGCACATACTCTCACCCCACTTCTTTTCTTTGTTTTGCAGTTTAAATCACACTACATCACCAATCAAAACTTCAGCAAGCCAAAATTATGGCATTACTTAGACTGCCGTGCAAGCTTTTTCTAAATGTGCCTCTGAAAGTTAAAAAAGCTGATTCTAATATACAGTAATCCCTTGATTTAATGAATTCTGATATAATGGATTTCAGACTTAAAGGACTGAGCAAATAATAATACATTAATCAATAAAAACTGAAAAAATTGAAGAAAAATTAAAAATCTCAAATGCCGCACCATGCGCATTTCATATCACACTTGTTTTTGGTAGTGTGGGGTATACTTGCTTTGTTTAGGTCTTAGGGAGCTTTCACCTCAACATGACACATGGCAAGTGACACGCAACATGGTGATTTCAGACCAAACTGACAAATTACATGTGGCGTGTGAACAGTTTCCCTGCTCAGTTCACAAGATGTCATCATCATCAGATGAAACCTATATAACTGCTCTGATTGGTGCTGTAATCGCCAAAAGAAAATGTAAGAATGGGTGGTGGGTACATCTGTATCTGAGAGACAATGTAGGGATTCATAGAGCTTATGCAGCTGCAAGGCTCATCCTTTGAACTGTAATCTGGTGATGCTGAGTCATACATACACTTGTAAGTTTCAACAACTTTCACAAAGTTTACATTCAATGCCCTACTTTCTGAAAGAGGCATACTGAATAACTGTTTACAAGAAAAAGAAGAAATCATGTACTCCTCTCCACAGACTGCGCGACCAAGGCAGTGTTGTCAAATGTGGCTGGTGAAAATCCGCTGGAAGACTCTTCAAAATCCGCCACATATGCCATAAATCCACTATTTTTTTTATCTGTATCTTTAACGTTATTCATATTCCTATTATCTTGGTTATTAATCACTTTGGTGTGAAAGCCCCATTAAATTTGACAACAGTGGACTGAGGTGACACTTAGCATGCTGAAGAAAAATGATCCAGTCTGATCCAGGAGTGGCATCCAAGTGACAAGTGGCAAATGCAACATGTCATGCCACTCTTGTGTGAAAGGTTTCATTTGTTTCTAAAGGTTCGTTTTCAAGTGGCATGCCACGTGCAACGTGTCACTTTGGAGTGAAAGCTCCCTAGTCTGCCTGAAGCTATTGCATGATCAGGATGTATACAAGGAATTGTTACTTCAATATTGCAATCCTTACAATTCAAAATGGCATTAAGTGATAGAGGAGTTAAAAGAAAGCGTGTGAAGTGTATATTGTATTACTGCATCCGTATATTGTATAAAAAAAATGGTTACATTATTGATTTAACAGACTTTCGGCATTAACGGACACCCCTTCCCCCCTATTAGTTAAATCGAGGGATTACCGTATGTCCATACTAGTTCCCACCTGTATGCTTGCTAAAGAATAGCAGAGCTTGTCCCTTCAAAAAAAATTTTCATTTTCCGATCTGCTTCTTTTGATTTCAATTCACTGCTACCAATTACAATTAACAAGCTTTGTTTAAGTCAAACAACAAAATATATGTAGTGTATAATCTCCTTACCCGTGTGACAATACACTGGTGATGAGACAACAGGAATTCCTTAAGTAGGGAACGTGATTCTTTGTTAATAATATTTCGTCTGGCCGCTTCTTTAATCAACTTTGTTAGTATGCCTTTGTTGCCATTCCACTGTCTCCTGGAAAAAACTTGTTACAATTATATTTGTTCATTACAGAACTGGATAACAATGTGATCAGACATAATATAATACTAAAATAGGTGAAATTAGGTGGTGTAGTGCATACAAATCTGGCAGACAAGTAGATGGATGTCACTCCTTAGTCAGGAGAGTGGGGAAGACAATTTTGATAAATACTGCCCTACCATATACATAGGGTCCCTTTTATACGTCACACTGATACATGTCTTTTTGCACTTATAGCAGAGAGGATCAACATACCCTAAATCACCATGCTGGTTGGATACTTTCTTCCATCCAGTCTGTAAGCAACATGGTGCATGTACATCGCATGTCCTCCATTTTCTGATGTACTGTGTTGTGTTACATCCCCGTAATCTAACACCCATGAATGGAAAATCTGATGCCAGTGGAAAGTTGTCTAGTGCTCACAAGAGGCAGTAGTGTTACTCTCGACATTAGAGTTTAAATGACAGTGCAGCAGAACAGGCTATTGATGTTGTCTGCCATCTTGGCTTACCTATGACCACTAAATGTAACAATATCATGGATGCTCATGAGATTATGATGAAGATGAAGCACACAACACAACATTCTACGGTGAAGATCATCCGACAGAAAAGCCATGCTATGGAGACAATGGGGATGATGCTGGCTAATTGGCAGGACAACCTACAATAGAAAAATATGCTGATAAGTCTTGCCTTCAATCAAGAGGAGGCACTCAGCTTATATGTATATGTGAAGATACAGGAGGGAAAGAGACCTACAAGTAAAGAAACATTCAGTGCTAGCCTTGACTGGTTTCACTGTTTCCAGTCTCACCATATATTCAAGAACACAAGTGTGCAGGGTAAAGCAATGAATAGGGATATCTAGTGAGCTGAAGCTTTCCATGAGACTTTGGGGTTATAATTGAGAAAAGATGATAGGACCCTCAACAAATCTTTAATGAAGATGAGGCATGACTTTACTGGAGGTGAATCCTATCAAAACCCAAAAAAGTGACCCAGGTTTCAAGGCTTCCAAACACCATCTAACACTCTTGCTTAGCAGCAATGGCCCCTGGAGACAAGAAGCTGAAACCAGTGCTCATTTACAATAAGGGGAATCTCAAACTATTAAAAATTACATAAAGGCAAATATTCTGTGTCTGGGTCATGAATTATTTTATTCCTGAGATGTAAAAACATTTTACCTTCACAAGTCTCCTTGTTAGATGAAGCCACTGTACACAACTTGGACTATAAAGCTTTATGCTCAAACATTAAAATTGGGTTCCTGCCATCAAAGACTACCTCGCTTATCCAATCTATGAAGCAAGGTGTGATTGCAAACTTTAAAGCTTATGATCTATAAAGGACCTTCAGGACATTCATCCATGAAACATATGGATGGAAAACTTACCATACAAGAATTCTGGAAAAAATGAAACATTATGAACACAGTGGCATGGGAAGAAATAAGTGTTTGGTGCATGAACAGCATAGTAAGGAGAAAAATCTCACCCAAAGCAGTGAATGATTCTGTTGGTTTTGAAGAGAACACCAAACATAAAAAGTTGGTGTCACCCGTAAGCTAGGTCTCTGACTACGTCAAAGAAGAGAATTTGATGGAGTTCTTGAGTTATATTCAAAGCCTCTATGCAATAAGAACTTGGCTGAATTTAATTGGCAAGATTCGGTCAGGAAAGCAAGGATGAATACAATGAAAGATACAATGCAGCTGGATGATAAGGGACTTAAAGAGTCTATTCAACATATTTTAAGCCTTGCCGATGGGATGATCAAAATACTCAGGACTCATGAATATCTGGCTGATTACTTCGCTAAGGTTGCACACCACATAAATAACTATGCTACTGCAAGATTTATACACACACTCAAGGTCTAAGCAAAGTGCTCTGGCCTAAAAGAAGAAAAAAAAATTTCCTAAAAACCAGTAGAAAAGGATAAGAGAGCAAAGGCTCTCACCCCATCTTACACTCCCTCTGGCAACATGCCGCATGGAAAACAGGTAGAAAAAAATTCCTCGCAGGATTAATATGTCTGAAGGAAATTTTTATAGGAAAGTCATAGGGTAGAATGAACACTGAATATGTTATGCATCCGATCACTATCGACATGCATCCTGTCACTTTTTGTTATAAAGACAACAGTAACGATAATTTAGAACTCCAACATCTTGACTAACAATGTCTATATTGTTCCTGATGCTGAAGAATGATACAATAATTCTAACTTACTCTCTCGAAGCAGGTGGCTTAGGTTAATCAATGTTGGTATCTTACTGCAGCATGGCCATGGAAAGATAAGTAGTTGGGAAGGTAGCATCTATCTATCTATTCTATCCATTTCTCTGATGCCTATTCCCTTCTGGATCTCCCTCAATGGGGTGGCCATGGCAATAGAGTCTCCATAATAGTGAACTCCAGTACCACTTCTAAGCCTTTAGTGCCTCACCCTTAACAGGCCACTAGAAGAGGGCAAGCCTAACCATGTCTGCAGAGGGTCCTACCTAATATTCCTACTGACTACGTCTACCTAAAGCTACTGCCTAATGTTCTTACCTACTACTTCTACCTGATGTTTCTACCCAATGCTCCTGCCTAAATGTTCATACCTACTACTTCTCTCTACTGCTCCTACATTTTGCCAAAAGGCATGGCTAACACTTAGTATTCACTACAAGAAAATGTAGAGTTACAAAGAATGAGCCATGTTAGTTAAGTGTTGTCAAGTGTTACTTGGGTCATAGGAATGCAACTTGACAACCACTGAAGTGCTGGCTCATTACACTGCTGTCACTAACCCTCCTGACACCCAAGCAAGTAGTACTGGTAATATAACCTTGGTCATTGGCTGTTATGATGACCGATTAAATTAATTTTTCAACACCAGAGAGTGAAAAGTGATGATTAAGCCTAATTTTGAAGATAGTAGGGGTGCTGCTCTGAGAGTCATTTTCTGGGAGCTTATTTCACGCATCAATAATGTCGTAGGTAAAGAAACATTTGTCCATCCAGATTAACTTGGTGGCCTCTAAGTTTTAGTCCATTTTCTCTCATTGGTAATGCTGGTGCTAATGTAAAGAAATTTTCAATACTGAAATTGCTGAATCCTTAAAGTGTTCTAAAGCATTCTATTAATTTGCCTTGGAGATGCCTCTTGCTTAAGGAGAACAAGTTTAATTCTCACAATCTCTCCTCATATGGTTTGTTACACAAAGAAGGAATTAATTAGTTGCTCTTCACTGCACTGCTTCTAGTTTAGGAATATCCTTGCTTAAGTGAGGGGCCCAAAACTGTACTGTATATTCATCCTGTCGTCTAACTAGACTTATAGTGGCAATATCACATCCTTGCTTTTGTATGTAAAGTTTTTGCTAATAAATCCTAACACCCAATTTGCTTTCTTAACAGCTTCATTACAATGTTGGGAGAATTTAAAGTTGTTGGAGACAGTGACCCCTGATTCCCTCACACTAGGGGTGTCCTTTATCTTGTGCTATAAGGCCAAAATTCATGGTGGCAAGCAGACAAAGACAGAATCTTTCTTTAAGAGGAAGGAGATGGAACTCAAACCCAAGCCAGTCACAGAAAAAGCAGGACCTTCAGGCCTCCAAGAAAAGATCACTGTAACAGCTGTTGCAAAGCTTTTAGGTGTTGAGGAGAAAGATTTCAACACCTTTATGGACAGAGATGACAGTGAATGTATCTCAAGCTAATTACAGTATTCCTTAGAGGAAAACATTTTCCTTTGTACATGTTTCTCTATAAGTCATTTTTAAAGGGACATAACCCTGACGTATATCTACATCCCTCTATAATGGGCAGAGGGAGATATATTTCAGGGAAATATGCCTGATGGTGTGGATAACAGTTAGTATGCTAACTATATTTCTTGAAATGTTTTCTCAATGCCTACAAGAGCAAACTTGGAGATAATAAATACATTTCTAAATTCAAGGAGAACCAGTTCAGTAGTACCCTATACCACTACTGTTAACCTATTCTTTTTTAAATCCTTAAATGGTGAGACGGCTGGAAATCCCATCACTCTTAAAAAAAAAATCCTTTGCGAACTGATAATCTGGCAAACAAAAGTAAAGAAAAAAATACTCCAAAAGTAATATGACTACCTTTGTGCTGGCCTGATGAAGTAGATGACTAAAGAGGAGGAAGGGTTGTGGTTGTTGTGGCTAACAAATCTGACAGCTTGAGGTAGGGTGAAAGGGCATGGAAGTGTTGTTTCTTTCTTTCTTGTGAACTTAACTTTATTGTTTACTCTTATTTCATTCACAAGCAGAGCACTGGAGGTGAATAAAATGAATGTAAATAGAAATAGTAGTGCAAAGCTACTATTGCTCGTTTTGTGTATCTTAAGTCTTCCAACTTTGAAGCCATCTAGCTCAAGATTTCTCTACTCTCTAAAACTATGTACAACTCTTCCATTACTTGACCTCATACCATAAAGCATTGCTCTCTTCACACCTAACAGATGAAATCCTCTATGCAGAGGATTTCAAAGTACACCACTAGCATTAGTTAGGTTCTACCTGGAACAATTTCAGTGAAGCATAGGACTTTTCCTTCCCAAAAGATCTAGAGCAAATAATTCAACAACAGACATGAGTACTTAATATCACAAGCACTCTTCTAACTCATTCAACCTCTTTTTATCGCTGAACCCCCCTAATACACATTGGCATCTTGTTAACCTCTAGTGTTGATCAGCTCTGGATGACTGTGTGTCTTATTCTCCTCCCCCAACTCTTCTCATTGAGCTAAAGTCAACTCTTGTGTAATCTTCATGTAGGGTAAAGAAACTCTTTCCCTAACTCTGCTCAAAATCACTGCAAAACTGTTCTTCATAAAGTCAAGAACACCTTCTTAAAAAGAAAAGTACAGATTTAACCTCTTGATTTATTGGAAGTCTTTCTGGTCCTTAACCAAAACATTTCTAATAACTTCTGTAACCTTTCCGCTTACCTTCCAATCTGATCAATCTAAATTCAACTATCCAAATGTTAAAGCTGCTCTTTATTGATACCTTGTTAACCTCTAGTGTTGATCTACTTTGGATGATTCTGTGTCTAATTCTCATCTCCTAACTCTTCTCACTCTGCCCAAGTCAACTCCTGTGTTTTCTTCATGTAGGGTCCTACAAATACTTTCCTAGTTCCAAGTAGGCAAAGCATATGACCCAGGTGGTATACCCCCTTGTGCCCTACTGAAGTATACTTCTGAGCTAACTCCAATTCTTGCTTACCTATTTTGTCTTTCTAAAATCACAGACTTTTCCTTCTTCAAAGCCTGCTTCAGTGCAGCTCATCCCAAAGAAAGGGCACCATTCTAACCCTTCTAATGACTGGCCCATTGCTCTCACTTCTGCTATTACTGAAGTCATTGAAACTCTCCTTAACTCACTTTTTACACACTCAAAAATCCTATTCCCTTCTTTCTGGTCACAAATATGGCTATTGTAGTGTAATTTACACTGGTGATCTCCTCTCTTAAATGATTTACCTCTGGTCTTCCTCTCGGGAAATTTTGGTTAATCTTTCATTTTGGTCCTTGACAGGGTGTGGCATAATTCTGCTTCCTAATCTTCCTTCCTCTGATTTTCTGTCTCTCTCTGTTCCCAGTGCACAGCTTCTTATCTGGCTGATCTATTACAGTAGTCGCTGATGGACTGACTTCCCCCTCTTATCAACACTGGTGTCCTTGAGTGTTCTGACCTACTGCCTGCTCTTTTCTTTTATCTCCATAAATGATTTCTCATCAACTAATTCTGTTTGCTCTTATGCTGATACTTCCACTTTAAAATCTTCAACTCACTTTCCATCTCCTCTTCATTCTAACACTCATTCTCCATTTCATACTAGAACATTTTTCCTTTTAATTTGGATCTGTGCATCATCTTAAAATAGGGAAACAGCAATCTAGTCAAATCTAACAGTAAAGAAGCAATCTATCCCTAAATCTCTTTCTAAGTATTGTTTTAAATCTCTTTCTAAGTATTGTTTATTTTCCTTTGCTCTCTTTCAGTTCAGTCCAGTAATAACATAAACAAGCCAGGGATAACTATATCCTCCATTCTATCCTCAAAACCCCACACAATCAACATCATAAAGCCTGCTTCCTAAAAGCTGGGGATGTTACAGGGAAGTACATGGGAAGGATTAATAAGCGGAGACCTGATGGTCAATAATGAGGTTATCTGTTGTCACTGTCTAAAAGCAGTAATAGAATGAGGATATTTAAAACAAAAGGCTCCCTTAACACTGTCCTTCTCACTTTACTGCTGGCAGGAGTAAGATAAAGAAAAATACTATACAGTATGGGAAACACACTGCTAAGGAAACTTAGGTGTGGGCTAAAGGAAGTTCCGTTAAAGTTTAACAATATCTACTCTGTGGTTGGTTTCTGAAAAAGAAAGATATGATTAGTGGTAAATTAATTATCTAATGATAACAGATACCACTGAAATATTTAACTAGCCTTGATTTGAAGGTATCTATAGTCTTTACATTAACTAGCTAAGGAGGTAGTCTAATCCATGTATAGGGTATAAGTTTGTTGACTATAGCATGTGGTAAGTTGCATGGGAGGGTACTGAATGAAAGAGTGAAGGCATGTACAGAACATCAGACTGGGGAGGTACAGTGTGGTTTCAGAAGTGGTAGAGGATGTGTGAATCAAATGTTTGCTTTGCAGAATATGAGAAATACTTAGAGAAACATGGATTTGCATGAGGCATTGATTGATCTGGAGAAAGTATATGATAGGGTTGTTAGAGATGCCTTTTGAAGGTCTTAAGAATAGGCAGTGAGGGAGGAAAGTTGTTAGAAGCAGTGACAAGTATTTATCAAGGGTGTACGGCATGTGTACGAGTAGGAACAGAGGAGAGTGACTAGTTCCAAATTGGTTGGTCTGTGGCAGGAGTGTGTGATGTCAACATGGTTGTTTAATTTGTTTATGGCTAGGGTGGTGAGAGAGGTAAATGCAAGAGTCCTGGAGAGATGTGCGAGTATGCAGTGTGTATAGGATGAGAGGGCCAGGGAAGTGAGTCAGTTGTGGTTTGCAGATGATACAGCATGGGTAGCAGATCTAAGTGTGAAACTACAGAAGCTGGTGACTGAGACTGGAAGTGTGTGAAAGGAGTAAGTTGAGAGTAAATGTGAATAAAAGCCAGGTTATTAGCTTTAGCTGAGTTGAGGGACATATTAGTTGGAGTGTGGGTTTGAATAAAAATATGGAGGAAGAAGAGTGGTTTAAATACCTGGGAGTGGAAATGACAGTGAATGGAACCATGGAAGTGGAAGCGAGTCATGGGGTGGTTGAGGGGGTGAGGATCTGGAAGCACTGATGAATGTGTGGAGAGATCATTATCTGAGAGGGCTAAATTGGATATGTTTGAAGGTATAGTACTCCCAAATTATTACTACAGGAACACATATATGACAGCATATCAAAAGAATGAGAAGGTCGTGTGAGATATTGTGGCCAGAAACTGCAAAGCGATTGAAGACAAGGATATCAGTCTGATAATATACTAAAACAATCTGAAAACATATTGGCTTGTAATGAACAACAATATGGTAAGTCACTCTAGAAGTTTGAATTGTATCAATGTGATATATGAGAAACGATGCAATATTGGGGGCTGTCAGCCCCATCACATAAACTATATTGGACATACAACCTGTACCCTGAGCCGCCACCTCTCGCTCCACCTACAAGAAGGGGGAATCAAATAATATCTTGAACAAAAACAAGGAATGAGACTAACAAGGGAGATTATATTGAATAACACCAAAATCATTACAAGTTGCAGTGATCAGAAGAGACTACAGATACTAGAAGCCATTCACATTACAGGGAAAGCACTTATCATCAACATCCAGACAAATATGACAGCCATACAGCACTATGATGGCCCCCCCACAGGACATAGGCCTAATGCCGTTTATTACAGAAAGGATACGTCTTTTATCCGCCACAAGCTACCAAGTCTGCCATTTCTGGACAGGAGGAACACATCGCTGACCAACCCGTTCCTCGGTTAACGAAGGTCAGAGAGAATTACACAAGCCCAACCTGACCTAAACTCCACATCTGGACAATCATGGTCTTGCTTGGCCCAACCTAGTGTATTCAGTGATGGACTTTCTATATTCCTACCTCATTTAATATTGTTCTTCTGTATTTCCTCAACAGTAAGTTTTTCTTTATTTCTGTTTCCATATTTTGTATTTAGATTGTAACTTATACTACCCTTCATGATACTGTTACTTTGTTTTGCTTTTAGTGTTTTCCCTTACTTTTATATGATATGTACTGTATTTTTCTGAGTATATTTCTTTTCAATATTTTGTTTGCATTTATATATCATATTCTAGTTTTGTAAAACAGTTTTTTTCTTTTTTTGTAGATTCCTGATGATGCCTCTGTGAAGGTGAAAGTTTGATTGAAATAAAATGCATAACTTACGACAACTGGTGT
Source organism: Panulirus argus (assembly GCA_038088735.1). Classification (NCBI taxonomy): domain Eukaryota; kingdom Metazoa; phylum Arthropoda; class Malacostraca; order Decapoda; family Palinuridae; genus Panulirus; species Panulirus argus. Next base: position 13,155 of record JAYMFT010119118.1, read on the forward strand.
TTGAGCAACCACCTAATGGTAGAATAATACTGAAAAAATTAGAGAACATAAGAAAGAATATCAATAACTTTAAATATGCTGTTGTGTTCAATTCCATGTGCATTAGAGAAAACCTGCTCCCACCTTACATTAATCTATATAAATATATAT